>JASDQU010012763.1:160393-203607 GCA_032191745.1 Picea mariana
GACCACTCTCATAAATGCGTTGTTTCTCAGGTGGGCGGCTTTTTGCAACAACAGTCACGCATCGTGCGCATGTGCGCGAATCTTGTGTTTCTGTTTCATGCATGTGCGTGCGCGTCCAATGTCTTCATAGTGCCCTTCAATTTTTTCACTATTTGTATAGTTTTTGACCCTTTATGAATGCTTTTGTGTTAATTCAAGTCCATGGATGACTTCATAACTGTTTGATGATGCTGAATTCTTGTAATCATTTGTGGATGAAATTTCAGTGATAACACCAGGGCTACTTGGTCTGGATTGGGCGTTCGACAACCAGGCCATAATTAACTTGAAGACCAGAAAAATGACATTTGATTCGGGAAACTACAGGGTTATAGCCCCAATCGAACCATCAAAAGGAGAAAGGTTCGTCGAACCTACTTGTCTGGATCTAGATGAAATTGGCCAGTTGTACAGAACAACTGCACGTGATGCAGACTATATAAACCCAACTGCAGATGGGGTACTCAGTTGGTGGAGCATTACTTCATGCATAATGAACTCAGACACTAGGTTATAAAACTGGAAGCAAAGACTACATGAAGTATCCACAAGAACGTGTGCAAAAATAGACCACGCAGTAAGATGGCTTGACAAAGAAATCAGAGAACCACCCAGTTTTCACGGGCTAAATGACTTGGAAACTTTCATGACACAATACGAAGATGAAGCATTAGAGAACTAGAGACTATTAGAACTAGATTTAGCACTAAAGGATACACCTGGAAGATGGTCGGGTTCGCACAAAGAGACTATCACATATTGGTACCAATGCAAATGATTACTGCGCATAAGGTTTGATGCAGACCAGATATGGAAGAACCGACAAAAATATGATGGACTAGGAATACCAACAGAACACTTGGAGGCGTGTAAACCACAATGGAAAATGACGCCACCAAAAGAATGGTCTCACCACTTCATTCATACTTTAGAAGGCATACCAGTGAATCAATACATAGACCATGAATTGCGAAAAGGAACCAAGACATGGGTTCCACTCCAACAAAACTTTACAGTCACTTTCTCATTCGAGCATGAGAACCCCAACATAGACACGACCCTGAAATGGATTGGAGATGTCATATTCATTACAGAATTAGAAGTTGAAGTTATCACAGAGGTACAACAACGGAATAAGCAGACAGTCAAGGAACTACTGTCATGCTACCATGTACAGGAAGAAGCACCGGATGAAGATGATCCACGTGATATTCAGATCAAAGAAGTCGAAGGCAAGAGAAATGTCGAAGGACCACCCTTAGAATCAAAGGTCATATCTGTGCCAATCAAGATCAAGAAGGTTAACATAGGGACCGTCGAGCAGCCCAAAATGGCCAGCATTGGAGATTATTGGGACGAATAGACACTAGAAAGCATCACATAATTGTTGTGTGAATCCAACGATATTTTTCCCACAACCTTTACAGAGATGAAAGGAATAGCCGAAGAATTAGGAGAAATGAAGATACCACTCAAACCTGATGCAAGACCCATTAAACAACAACCATATAGACTGAACCCCATCTACAAACAAAAAGTTAAAGACGAGATTGACATGATTCTCGAGGCCATCATCATCAAACTAGTCAAAGAATCAGAATGGATAAACTTGATGGTAGTACATAACAAGAAACAAGGAAGAGGGATCAAGATATGCGTCGAATTGAGGAAGTTGAACTATGCATGCTTAAAAAACCCATTCCCTGCACCATTCACAGACGAAGTACTTGAGAACGTAGGAGGACATGAAGCCTATTCATTCATCGATGGATTCTTGGGATATCATCAGATTAAGATAGCACAAGAGGATAGACACAAGACCACAGTTGCGATAGAATGGGGATCTTATTAGTACACAGTCATGCTGTTCGGATTGAAGAATGCACCTGCGATATTCTCCAGAGTGGTCATCATAACATTTAAGGAATTCATCCACCAATTTCTCGAAGTATACCTAGATGATTGGATGATTTATAGCTTGTTAAAAAACCATGTGTAAGTTTTACGCTTGTTGTTAGAACGATGAAGACAGTGCCAGATATCACTGAATATCAAGAAATGCATATTTGGAACACCATTTTGGATACTACTGGGAAACATAATATGGAAACAAGGTTTACTAGTAGATCTGGCCAAAATCACAGTCATTGTTAACCTACCAACACCAAAAAAAATTCGCCAACTAAGAGAAACGTTAGGACATACATGATATTACAGGAAATTCATCAAAGGATACGTGCAGATTACAACGCCTATGGAAAAACTGTTAAGGAAGGATACCAAGTATCAATGGAATGACGAGTGCCAACATGGTTTGGATACCCTAAAGGAAAAGATCATCATCGCACCAATATTGGTATTTCCAAACTGGGAAAAGACATTCCATGTACATGTAGATGCATCAACAATAACACTTGGAGCTATTTTAGCGCAACCAAGAGCAGGAGACTTGGATCACCCGATAGCATTCACAAGAAGGAAATTATCAGACTCAGAACAGAATTATAACACGATGGAAAGAGAATGCTTATCTATGGTTTACACACTACATAAATACATACATTACCTATTGGGAAAACACTTTACGATGTTCACAAATCACTCAGCCTTGAAATACCTAGTTAACAAGACAGTGTTGGGGGGGAGAATCTGTCGATGGTTACTAATATTTCAAGAATTTGACTTTGAGGTAATAGTCAAACCAGGGAAACTGAATGCAAGGCCTGACCACCTATCGAGGGTCACAAATGGAGAGGAACCGACTAATTTGGAAGACAAATTTCCAGATGCACAACTCTTCTCAGTACAGATTACTGACGATTACTTCACAGAGATCATACAGTACTTGAGCATATGTATTGTGCCTCAAGGATATACCACTGCGCAGAATTAGAACCTGGTAGTCCATGCAACCGACTATCAGTTGATCACAGGGCATCTATACAAAATGGGCATAGATAGCATCTTATGAAGATACATACTAGACCACGAATGACTGAGAATTTTAGTAGAAGCCCACGAAGGAATAGCAGGAGGGAACTACGTAGGAAAAGCTACCACGCAGAAGGTACTACGTGCAGGATTATGGTGGCCAATGATACATAGAGACTCAAAAGAATATTGTTAGCAATGTGATGTCTATCAATGGGTCGACAAACCCAACAAAAGGAATGAGATGCCACTACGACCACAAGTGAAACTTCAGGCATTATACAAATGGGCAATAGACTTTGTGGGACCCATTAACCCACCCGCCAAGAGAACAGGGGTGAGATATATTATCACTGCGATCAAATATTTAACAAGATGGGTGGAAGCCGCACCAGTAAAATATTGCAGTGCAGAAACATCTGCCCACTTTCTTTACGAACAGGTAATTACTAGATTTGGGTGCCCAAGAATTTTGATGAGCGATCAAGGAACACACTTCATCAGCAACACCATCTGAGTGATGCTCAAAGAGTTCGAAGTTCATCACCAAAAAATCAAATCATATCACCCACAGGCTAATGGCGTAGTAGAAGCCTTCAACAAAATTATAGAGAACACCCTGACGAAGATATGCAACATCAACATGGACGATTGGCATCTCAAGGTACCAATAGTACTATGGGCGTATAGAACCAAATGCAAAAATTTGACAGGTCACACACCATTCAAACTGGTCTATGGTCAAGAAGCAGTAGTGACGTTAGAATTTCTAATACCTAGTCTACGTGTAGCAGCTATCACACAAATGACAGAACGAGGCGTAGTATAGGAATGACTAGATCAATTATTGTCAATGGAGGAAGACTAAATATTGGTAGGATTCCACCAACAAGTATAGAAAGAGAGAGACAAAGCGTGGAACGACCACCACATCAAGAGAAAGATGTTCAAGGAAGGAGATCTAGTATTGCTCTACAATAGTAAAGCGCTACAGCACCCAAGGAAGCTGAGGATGCATTGGCTAGGACCATACGAGGTGAAAGTTGTCATGGACGAAGGAGATGTATAGTTGAAAGATATAGAAGGCACAAGCCTCAGAGGAATGATCAACAGGAGCTGGCTGAAGCTATATAAGGATAATCAACTACCCACCGCGAACACAACAAACAAGTCGCATATGCAACAAGAAATCAGGGAGGGAAAAGATGGCCTCCATATTAGAAAGGGAAATAAGCAAGAAAAGGAAAGTTATTAAAAGCACACTAATATGACAACATGCAATAGAATTAAAGCAAGGAAAGGATGGATGGGATGTCACCGACAAAGTCTCCATAAGGGCAGGTACGAAACTGCCGTGAATGCATTGAAATCACACTGATGGTGCATTAATTGCACAAGGTAGGAGGCATCCTCAACAAGCTTCATGGCACACCCATACAAAACATGAGCACATAAACAGTTAGTCTATTCACACAAGAAGAAAGGACAAACAAAAAGAGTAGCCCGAACGCACAGAGTGAGATCACAGAGCTTATCTGAGCTATTTGAACCAAGAAAACATCTGCCCAACACCAGTATGGCACCACCAAAGATTGCAAAACCAAGCCAGAAAGTCAGACCTACTAGGGTTCAAACTAGGTCACGAGGAACATGGGAAGGGAATGACCAGCAGTCATCGAAGATCGTCGATATTGACGAAATCTCGTAGCTGGAGGACATTCCAGTCGAATCAACATAGATCCAGGAAGAGATCCCACATCCCCAAGTGGAAACCAGGAAAGAGGACATGCCGGAAGTAGCGCAGGAGCCTCGTAATGAAGTAGTAGGAACTCATCAGGAAGGACATCCAGAAAACTACGAAGTAGCCATGGAAATAAACGGAAGCACACAGAACCCAAAAGTAGAGGTCCAACCAAATGTTCCACAAATACCCATCCCAGAATTTTCTTTTTCGGCAGAGCAGACTGGTGAAATGGGCAAGGCTTGGTAAGAATGGATGGCGAAGCAACAATTGGGATTTGCTGGAACTTCGAACCAGCCAACACAGCAGGAATACAGGATTCAGATACCAAGCTCGCCTTGAAAGAAACTAGTTGCAGAGATTGTGCTACCTCACAAACCAGAAGGAATACATGTGGACTTGCAGCTATTGGGTCACGTCGAAAAGCTCAAATTTTGTGACCATGATGTAGTGGATGAAATAAAATACCCAAAGATTGCACCACAAGTCTTTACAGAGACAATAGCCGTGAACCCTCTTGGAGGAACTATCACTAAGCCAGGCCAATGGGTAGCCAGACTGGACAGAACCAAAATCTTAGGATTGCTGAAGATACCACACTTTGGCAGAGGCCAATATGCGACGACATGCATCAAAAAAATGTTAGCAGCTACGCATGGAGGGGATGTATGGATAGACAAACCCGTCTTCATAACTATTGAACTTATCGCGCAGATTACATGACTACCCATTTGATGTATGGATCCCACGCTAATACTGGACGACAAGTCCAAGGAAAAATCATTGGCATAAGAAATGAAGAAGAAATATGGCACTGACAGGGGAAGGAGAGGCATTATAATCAAGCGAATTAATGATGTCGCGACACAACTAGGAGAAAATACCTTATCGTGCAAACTGCTAAGAAAATGCCGCAAAGATGAAGTACCGACAGGAGTCATCGCAGTTGTAGCTCAGTGCACGAAAGGATCCTTCATGAGATGGGCAAAATATTTGTCAAACTTTTTCCAAATAGACTGTAAAGACGCGCAAGAAGCAGGTACAAAATTTCATTATTCATGGATGATTACTCTCATCACTTTCATAGGATGGAAAGAACCGAAGCAAGTCACCTTCTGTACCACACCACAACCAGGAGGAGCGAGATATCACGTCCTGAAATCCATGCCACTGGCCAAGCATAAGAAGGAAAATGGAATTATATTCGAAGCTTACCTACGAGAAATGCAGGAAGCAATCAACCAAGCATGGAGGATAACACCAGAGGCTGTCACGCGATTCAGGGGCATCGCCAATTTATGGGCTAGGCGACAAGCCATGTGGATAAAACCAAGATAGGACCCACATAAATAGTGGCTACAAATGCACTATTGCGTGACCGAGGGAGACATTGACATGATCATCCATGAGTGGCTGGATGAATGGAAAATCCCAACAATACCCAGAGCAGTACTGGGACAAACAACAAAAGGAGGGGCTCCGCAGGTGGAAACACAACCTCCACAAGTCCCAATAGCCAAGAAACCAAGAATGGGCCAAATCAAGTCAACTCAGACAGAGGGTGGCTCAGAGCATCCAGCGACCCAGAAGGGAAGAACATAAACCACTCAGCCGACCAATGAACAATAGAACCCAGCTGAGGGAGCACAGGAAATCGTGACGATCCCCATCACACGGGAACCGGGGGGAACTAAGAGACCAACGGTATAGGAAACCAGTGGGCGCAAGAAATCAAAGGCACAACGACCACCACCAGAGTACACAATCACAAAGGATGATGGCAAGATGATTACCAGAATGGTCCAGGATTGCCTCGCAGAGAACTTTGATCATGTAGCACACCACATGGATAAACTATAGAAGGAGCTAGAAGAATTGGGGCAACTCCTGAAGAAATTTGGAGAAGCCTAGATTACAAGTAGCAACAGAGGCATAGAACCATTGAGCGCCCAGATCAAAAAAAGAATGGAGGTAGGAGAACGTGACTGGGTCCTTCCGAAACCACATTCCAAAGTTTACATAAAGCAAATCATGCTACAAATGGATGAGATTTTGGGACGTACACCACTGAAGGACTTGGATTAGATCCAATTGGTCCTAACAGGGATGCCAACAAAGGCCTTATACCAATTGCAGGTTAGCATCGACCATGAGATACAGTGTTGAGCACATAAAAAATTGGTCAAGCTACAACAAGTAACAAATAAGTAGGAAACACTGGAAACAGTTTGAGCGTAGGAAAAATCGGAAATGCAGGAGGAGAAGGAACCTAGAACTGAGTTGGAACGCAGAGTGGAAGATATTTTTGGGAAACTTTCAACTACTGCGCAAGGAAGTGAACTCCCAGTGGCAGAAAAGATAGATCAGATTGCGCAAGAAATTGATCAATATCAGAAGGAGATTGAGACTCTCTGTGGACAGATTAGACCAACAACTCCACCAATAGTAAAGGAGCATAGGAAGTAGGAAGCAACAGTGCAACTACAGGAGCTTGAAAAATAGGTCAGCACAACAGTCGACTTGCTGGATAAAGCAACACAACTCTGGACAAAGCTGGAAGAGGATCCACAGGTCCAACAATGGGACAAGGATGAGGAAGGATCAATGCAAAGATCCAAGAATTCAAGAAGCAACAAAAAACCATCCCAATTCCAAAACGGGTGTTAACGGGTAAATCGATAAATGCAGACATAAACTAATCTCCCTAGATCCACCTGGATCTAGAACAAAATAGGACATGACGTAGTGCTTTCCCTAGGCTCTAATCATCGAATTTACTACCAAACAAAAGACAAAAGACATACCTTTAAGTGTTGCTTCATTATGTCTTTGTTGTTCCTATTTCGCTTCGGTGCTCTTGTGATACTGATCCTGTAGTGAGACACAAACCAACCAAAGTGAAAGCAGAGAGAGTATATTCAATGACAACCTATTCATATGATCAAGGAATTATGCAATAAAATAAAGATAATTCTATGGGAAAGAAACATGCCACTGTATTATATTAATAATAGGAAGAGAGATTACAACTGGATGCCTTGATGTCGTAAGGTTCCTTCCAACAGTTCCTTTCTTCCCACACACTTTTGATCCAAGAATTCTGAGACTATAAATCTGACATCTATCTTGACAAACACAAAGCTCAAAGCCACTCTAACCAAGCTAATAATTCCAAGCCAAATCCAACTAACTTTCTCCATGAGAGCTCCTCTCCTTTTATAAGTTGAAGAGGATAAGGTGAGGAGGTTAAGATGATCTCACTAAATCATGAAATCAAGTAAGATCCAAACCATTTGGAGGCCACCTCACCATAGAAGCTTCTCCTTCTAGAAGCATCGAGAAAATGCTCATTTTTCCCATGTATGAAGGCCGCCATGACCTGGCTATAGTGCAGCCTACGAAAATTTTGCACCCTAGCTATAGTGCAGCCTATGGAAATCAGGCATTTCCGCACCCCCACTATGGTGCAGCCCACAAAAATCCTCCAAAATAGGGTTTTTACAGAGGAAAACACAACTTCTTCTCTCAAGGAAAGTTCTTCTCCCTTCTTTCTTCAGGAATTCAGGCCACTGACCTCTCTGAAGGCAACCTATAGGTTTACATCATTAACGATCATGAGGGTGAGGAAAATAATGTGTAACAGAGAGCCCCTCAAAGTATGAAGTTAGAACAGAGTTATAACTGAGATACTTTGTTGAGTGTGTGTAGGGAACAACAAACACGTCGGTCGGAAACCTGTCAACAAACAAGGAAACACAGTAAAATAATATATCATCACTGAGGTAGGCATTCCCATACTCAGAATACAAATGACTCAAAGCATAAATGCGGACATGCGAAGATCCATGTCAAGTAAGATAGGTCATGGCCACCAAACATACACCATGGATTCATGCCATTATGACTCAAACCTGAACATAGCCACCAAAAATACACTATGGATCTATGTGTTAAAGAATCAAATTTGAACATAGCCACGAGACATACAATGTGAATCTATGAAACAATACAAACTGAATACACTCCAACACAACCTGGATCTGTTAGAAAAGATCTAGGGTCTTCATCTCCACCACTCTATAGTACGAATATAACCATGCGAATACATGTGCTGAAGTCGAACATGGTAGAAACCACTTGATTACCGGTCATTAGTGAATATTGTTAACAAGTGCGATGGAAATCACCATTAATGTCAATGACTCCCAAAGTACTCTAGTACAATCCAACGAATGTGAATCAATGATATGAGGTCGAACACTCGGTGGAATCTCCCGATCAGGGGTCAATAATGAAAATCCACTGTCAAAAGCGAGGAAACCTGCCATTGAGGCATGCAAGTTCCAAGGTACCTTTATAAGTCTAACTCCTCGATAATGATTTGAATTCGATAGGAAAAGAATCGTCACAGGATGGCGTTAATGTATCCCCCATCAATGACACGAAATGGGTAACAAGATTTGAGGTAGATCAGAGTAACAAATTATTTAGGACTGACTCAGGGATGGCCGACGCAATAGAAGGCTTTCATGGTTGAACTTCTCTTTGAACATATTGACGACACAACAACTATCTTGGAAACACTAACTCAACAACAAGGATCACAGACCAATTTGTAATCTTATAAAGGGGTATGATCAAGAGACAAGTGGATTTTCCAACCTAGACACAAAGCGAGTGAAGGGGTGTCATGGTCAAAAGTGGCTCTTCCATGGAATACAGGTTTAGACACATTTCTTTCCCAATTTTCCCCCCACCATTACTGGTGAGTACCTCTTTATTTTTACACAAGATTGAGGAGGATAACATATGCTTGTAATGCAAGCTCATCCTTCAGACGAGTCCCTCGAAGTATGTTTAACGAACCCTAGGAAGGAGTGGTTCGGTCCCATATGGGTATTTCGATGCTTGTTTAACGAGTCCAAAGAAAGAAAACTCAGGGGTTTTTCATGTTTAGAGAGTATGAAAAACACTTAAAGAGAACTCTCTTAGTTCCTTTTTTGTAAAGTATTCTGATGAGACAAAAAAAGAGATAAACTATTACAATACTTTAACGAACATGAAAAGAACAAGATCGCTCGATAATATTTTCATGTTTATAGAGTCTGAAAAGAGCTTAAAGGGAACTCTAGGGGGTTCCTTTTTCGTATAACCTTTATGAGTCCGGAAAAGTGATAAAAGTATACTTGGTTACATTCTCACGTATTTACGAGCACGAGAAAGAACAAAGACTAAGCTCGGTAACTTATTCTCATGTATTTACAAGCATGATAAAGAACAAAGACTAAGCTCGAGATTGTTTTCATTTTTACGCAAGCTTTAAAACAAAACAAAACTATGCTTGGGATAGATTTTATTTTTACACAAGCTTAAAAACTAAACAAAAACTATTCTTGGACTTGGTTTCATTTTTACACAAGCTCAAACTAGAGGTAACTATGCTTGAGGTAGGTGGTTTCATTTTTACACAAGCTTGAACTAGAGGAAACTATTCTTGGTAGGTGGTTTCATTTTTACACAAGCTTGAACCATAGAAAACTATGCTTGGGACTTCCCAACGCATAATCCAGGAATGGTTGTTACTTAGCCCCCAGCTTAAGAAGCTATTGACTCAACTTCAGTATGAAGTCCAGAGGCTGGAAACATTGCCCCCCAAGCTTCATTTCATCCAACTGCAAAGGCGAATGAAAGGAAGCTTCAAATACTAGATGAAGGACTTGATTCAAACATAGAGGGGGAAGTTGTTTCATTTTTTTATGAACTTGACACAGGATAAGAACTATGCTCGAGAATCTAGGCTCAATCCTCAGACCTCTATTTCATTTTTTAACGAGCTTGACATAGAAACAAGAACTATGTTCGTAAGCTCTGTTTCATTTTTTAACGAGGTTGCTACAGAGATGCAAAAACTATCCTCACATGGTTTCATTTTTTAATGAGCTTGAAATCGTAAAACCATGCTCAAAGCTCTCTTCTTGATCACGGCTTCCAAGAAGACAGTTCTCTAGAAGGATACCATGTCAAGGGACAAAAGTCGTTCATGGCTTCCAAGAGATCTTAACTGGATGGAAGAACAACACTCTGGAAGGGCACCATGTCGAGGGTCGCAATAGGGGTAAGAAGATCAGGCTCTAATAGCCCTACTGAATAGGTCACCATGTCAACTACCGTATCCAAGTCATTGTCATCGACAGTGGAAGGTATGGGAGACAACGCCACATAATTTACCTATGGTAGGGGAAATACTGTCTACATATAAGATCCACTAAGGGAGGTAATCCAATCAGAACCGATGAATGAAAGTTGATCAATAGTCACAATTCTTCCATCATGAGGTAAAGATATCACACGACAAAGAGTGGACACAATATCTTTCATGGCATAGACATAATCTCTCCCATAGAGTAAAGCAAAATCCAAGGGGTCTTGGACTACCATGACATCAATAAATATAGTTTTCCCTCCCAAAGTTAGAGGAAACTGAGGAAGGGTCCCTAAAGGTTGATTGGTTCTTCTGTTAAAATCTAACAAATTCTGCGTAACCGGGGCAAGATGAGGACAACCCAAAGCTTGCCAACCAAAAGAGGACAAAATGCTAATGGACACACCTTCATCTATCAATGTTTGAGGAATGTCCCGGCCACAAAATTGCACTGTAATATGGAAAGGAATGTGAGAGGGAAGACGAGGTCCAGTTAGCACACCCCAATTAAAACAGATGGCCTCATTACTTGGAGGAGGTTCCACGGGAGAAGGAGGAATACCCCCCAACATGGTAGAGTCTGTATCAATGATAAAAACATGGGAAGCATCGGGTTTACTCTTGAGTGGGAGAGTAGGATTGACCGATGACGAGATCGGATCGACCACTTGGGTTGCATTCTCTAAGGGGAGAATGGGGTCGATGCTTGGAAAAGGATCAACCGCTTGGGTTTCACTCTCTAACAGGAAAGTGGGATTGATCGAGGATGAGATCAAATCGACCACTTGGTCTACTGGTTCAACCAAGGACATGACTAGATTGACCTCTTGATCAACCAAACTAACCAACGAGGGAACCAGATTGATCATTCCATCAACTACAGGTGGGTTGAGAGAAAGCTTGCGATAAGCAGCTAGAAGTTGAGGCTATGAAACAATCATGTCTTCTAGGAATTTTGAGGCTTCTTCCATATGAGGGAAAAGATGAGTTAGATGATGCCATTTTCATAACATACACGTGAACTTGGATCTACTTTTCTTCTTCCCAACTATATCATGACTAGTCGATGGGAAGTCATCAACATGTTGTTCATAGGCTAACAACATGGGTTGGCGAGGGTGTGTATACCATGCTTCTATAACTTGGGATAGAGCAGGGAAATCCTTAAGAACATGGCTACCCTTGCAAAGCCTGCAAGGGTACTTGGGCTTACGGGTTGTTTGGGTGATCTTGACTTGATCAACACTCCCAACATGATCAACAGTAACTGGTTTCTTTCCAACACATCCAACAATGGTTGGAATTTTAGATCCTTGTTTATTTTTCTTCTTCTTATTCTTCCTTTTCTTCTTCTTCTTATCCACCGAGTTACTAGCTTCAGGCTTTCACTCGGCGAAGAAGATGAAATGGAAGAAGACCTTGCAAGTGAAGAAGTCGAAGGATCAACATGAGGTTGATGCTATTGGGGGGAAGTGCTTATAAATGAAGTACTAACTACATTCGAGACTACCTGAGTAGAAAAAAACCATACCGGTAATCCAATTGTGAGACCTGGAAGGCTCAAAGTAGCGATGTGAGGAGGACCAATGTTTTCATAACAAGGAAAAACAAAAGGTTCCCCTGGAGCAGAGGTTCCTTCATTGGTGATTTCGAGAACCAACACCATCAAATTAAAATCCAATCTAGATTCCACTAAAAAAAACAAACAACACACGCTAAAAATCTAGTAAGAAAGCAAGAAAACAAAACCTTCTCACAATGAGCACACTAGTTGGTGATGAAATCCAACGTCGCTGGAACAAAGTAAGAAGGGGCTGAGATATAGAGGGTGGAAAAGTGATGTTGACGACCTGCTTAATGGACTTACACCTTGGTGCAAGCTCCCACACATAAATGTGGGTACACCCTCTAAGGAGCCCGAGTGAGTTTGGCCAACGTCGATTCCAGGTACCGTGAAGACTTACCCCTCCATAGTCACCTTGTGTAAAGACCCTAAAAAGATAGGCCACTAAGGTTACCAATCACTACAGTGATGCCTAGGGAAACAATCGTGTAAGGTAGCTAGAGAGGTAGTGGGGGGGCCCAGAGGGCCCATAGTGATAATAGTGGAGGTCATTCAATGTAAGGTGGACTAGGTCCACTATATTATTAAATAAGGCCCACTATGGTAGTTAGATATAATAAATGGGTAAATAGATATAATAAATGTAAGAGGACTTCTTATAAGGTTCTACTTGTAGAAGATTCCTCCTCTAGAATTTTCTTAGGTGATGGTAGCACTATATAAAGGGGTTCAAGCAATGTAATGAGACATGAAGAGAAGTATTGTATTTGGAGCAGTAGGTCAATAGGAGGATGCCCCCTCAAAGAGGCAAGTGAACAGGAGAGGATCCATTCCATAATAAGATCCATTGTATGGTGTTTCCCTACCTCAAGGGTTTGGTAATAATAAAGTGTGGTTTCTTCTATCTGGCTTTGTGGATCTAATGTGTATTCAGTATTTGTGGTGATTATATTTGTAGATCTAGTCAGGTTTTTAACAAATCGACAGTCCGATCCACATGCAAGGGCAAGGTATCTAGCCCGAAATCAACTTGAAAGGCTTTCACTCATCATTGTGGGTATACTTCTCAAACGACCCCCATAATACACGCAATCTCTACACCAATACCAACAAAGAAGGGTGAGTAACTCTACCAGTATCAATGCGACCTCGTGATTGACCCTTGTGTTAGAAGGGTTTTCCAAGACAAAATGTAATAAGGGGATTTAACCTCTCCCTAACTCAAGATTCTATGTTTATTTGCAACTTTGGAAAGTTATCTTTCACACCTATTCCAAAGCCCTACAACTAATCTAATGTAGGTTTGCTACCAGAAAGTATACAAAATGTGTAATCAATTTTTTATAAGCGCTTTATTTCGTCGATGTTGTTACTCAAGAGGAAAATGGCGAGGACAATATGGTGTTTTGACCGACTCAAAATTTTATGCAAAGAGATGAAGATGAAATATTTTCATTTCGATGAAAGCTATGCTACGAGAAGGAGAAAACATTTACCATTCCCATATGCACAATGTACCAAAATCTTGAAACTCATCAATATCAATAGTTTCAAGAAATGAGACAAAGGTACTGTACACCAATGCACGATTCATGCCCCCCCCCGGCCATGAGGGGGAACATTTTTCATAATTTAAGATAAAAAAATGCCAAGAATCATGCAATTTCGCTACTTCAAATGCAAGGAAGCCCCCAATCTAATATAAGGAAAGAAATTACAATTTTTTGTTTCAAAGAGACACTAAAACAAATAGCAAATCACTTCAAAACAAAAACAACCCAAACTAAGTTTCTCTTTTAACACGAATTATTCAATAAAAGAAAAAGAAGTTCTTTCATCAAAAAATTCTAAAGAAAATACAATGCTTTGTAACTGAAAGACACTCAAAGCAAGAGACCAAATCTTTCAAAATAAAACAAAGCAAAAATAAGGCAAAGGACTGAAAGCAGATTCAAATTTTGTCAAGCAGACTGTAAACAAACCCAACAGCTCACCCCAAAACCAAATCCAAGGTCTGGATAGGGAAAACCCCCAAAAAACAATTTCTTTCACAATTTCCGCAGGCTGGAAGACTAACACAATGCGAAAATCATTGATTTTCGTGGGCCAGATATGGGTAGGGAACAACATTTCCACACTGGTCTAAACTGGTAGGGTGCAGAAATATTAAATCATCGCACTGTCCCTTAAAGCAGGGTGCGGAAATCAGACAAAAATGGAAAAAAATTAAAAATTGAGAAGGTTTTCCAGTGAAGTTTAACAGTCAGAGAGTCAAGCTGAATCTTCCAGTGACTCAGAAAATAGAAACCAAGCAATCAAAGCAAGAAAACAAGGAAAACTAGGAAAACATTCTGATCCCCAGTGGAGTCGCCAATTTTGTTAACGGGTAAATCGGTAAATGCAGACATAAACTAATCTCCCTAGATCCACCTGGATCTAGAACAAAACATGACAGGACATGGCACTTTCCCTAGGCTCTAATCATCGAATTTACTACCAAACAAAAGACACAATACATACCTTTAAGTGTCACTTCCTTATGTCTTTGTTGTTCCTGTTTCTCTCCGGTACTCTTGTGATACTGATCCTATAGTGAGACACAAACCAACCAAAGTGAAAGCAGAGAGAGTATATTCAATGAAAACCTATGCATATGATCAAGGAATTATGCAATAAAATAAAGATAATTCTATAGGAAAGAAGCATGCCACTGTATTATATTAATAATAGGAAGAGAGATTACAACCANAACTTTCTCCATGAGAGCTCCTCTCCTTTTATAAGTTGAAGAGGATAAGGTGAGGAGGTTAAGATGATGCCACTAAATCATGAAAGCGAGTAAGATCCAAACCATTCGGAGGCCACCTCACCATAGAAGCTTCTCCTTCTAGAAGCATCGAGAGAATTCTCATTTTTCCCACATACGAAGGCCACTGCAACTTGGCTATAGTGAAACCTATGGAAATTCTGTGCCCTAGCTATAGTGCAGCCTGTGGAAATCAGGCATTTCCGCACCCCAACTATTGTGCAGCCCGCGGAAATCCTCCAAAATCGGGTTTTTACAGAGGAAAACACAACTTCTTCTCTCAAGGAAAGTTCTTCTCCCTTATTTCTTCTGAAATTCATGCCACTGACCTCTCTAAAGGAAACATATAGGTTTACATCATTAATGATCATGAGGGTGCGAAAATAATGTGTAACAATGGGTCAAGGGGACACAAGAGTTAAAGAAGTTACAGGCAGAACTTCTCACTGCGCAAACACAGAAATAGGAGCGTCGGGCTCAAATAGAACCATTGCAGGAATGGATAGCAGTAGTACTAGAGCAGGCAAAAGAAGCCAGAACACAGTCAGCACAGACTCGACTAAAATGCACAGGATTGATAAGCGAAGAAGTAGCAGCGCAAACAATTGATATTATCAAGGAGAAAACCGCGTAGACACTGACAAACGCAACAAAATTGCAGGAGAAGTTCTAGATGATCACTAGGGATATCGAGGAAGCACAACGCAATTAGGCAACTTGAGACGAGTCACATGTCAGTTTTGGGGGCCTTTTGGCACTAGGTTGAAGTGGAAAGAAGGACGATCATGGGAAAGAAAGTGTGTAGGAAACTGAAGTGACAATTGGGAAAAGAGCAGCACGAGCGAATGCAAAAAAGTGTGTATAGAGGAAAGCGAGAGTTGGAGGAAGAACAACACGTGCATGGGAGAAAAACCTAGCATAATAAGGGTTACGGTTTTGGTAATATTTTGTAAGTGGCTGAAGAGCCCGAAATGTATAAATATAGATACAAAAGTATCATATAGGGGGATGTGGTTTTGCTGTTGTGTGTGTGTTTTTATTGTTGTTGATTTTATGTTAGTTTTTATGAGGATTATGATTGTTCCGAGTATTGTTGTCGGCGATACGTGAAGGGTTTTTTAGTTGTATGAACCAAGTTTTGTAAGCTGTTGAGCAAGAAAAGATAGGAGGGAAGGTAGATATGAGGATTAGACTGCAGGTTGTAGGGCCTGGTGCAATCTAGTTCACCTCACATAGATCCTACCCACTTTTGTGGATAACTATAAGCGTGCGATGCAAGGAAATCAAGAACTTCCATAATAAAAGAGCAAAGAGCCAGATGTTTGTGGACGTAGCCCAGGAGGGGTGAACCACAATAATCTCTATGTAATGTCTTGAATGTTTGTATATCTTTAACTTCTTTCAGCAATAGGTGATTATAATTGATGAATAACCAAATTCACTAGTAGAATCCATTTATATTTTGAGTTACATGCATGCGATTCCTAGGAACAAGTAGATTATAGTAACAGTTCACAGAACAAGACCTTAATCAAGAAACCCTTTATCCCCTACTCTGTCCTAGACTGTAAACACTTGAGTCTTACAGTCAACCATCTATAGCTATCTCGGGTGAGACTGCACAGTACCCTTCGGGCACTGCGTTTCCTTCTGGTTTACCAGGAGGGCCGATAGTTAGAGGCTTTGTTGGAATCTTGAATGACATGAACCTTGGGTCAATAACGCAGATAACCTGAGAAGGGAGTCGATTAAAAGAAAACCAACATCCATGCATTTACAATTTTTTTTGGTGAATAAATGTTTTGATATTATATTAGTTGGAAAATAGAATGAACAACAATCATTAAGATATAAACAACAAGACTTAATTGTGTTCAAGGATATTGAAAAACCATCAAGTCCCAACTATTAGGTTAATACAACTCATAGACCAAAGAAAGAGAATTTATCCCACATTATTTGTGAGTTCTATTTCATGGAATCATAAATTTCCAACATATCATGGATAGTAGTGGTATCACATAGTAACATAATGGTTCATTGGTTAGGAAGTGAGTATGGTTGCATTCTTGGCTTTCCCCTCCTTAGCCGTGGGACATGTTGTGTAGGTGGGTGTATTTGAAAGAATAGTTATATACACATGTCTTGTGGTGTCTTGGAACAATTTCCATGACTATAAAATATCCTCTCCTCATCCCCTAACTATGACAACAAACACCATAGAAATAAAAAGGGGACAATGGCAAGTAGTAATGAGAATAACAATCATAAAATATTAATTGAAACTTGAAACAACAATGAGAGGATACAAAATCTCTCGGACTAAACAATCTTGTTGAGAAGGTGGATATATCCTATAGTGTTATAGTTAGAGTGAGGCACCATGCTACTACAAGGAGGAATAAGGAAGTGGAGTCCCCACTCAATTTAAGGATAACACTAAGAAACCCTAGGAGAGGAAGGGAATATATTGGAGAGAAGGCCACTAGGTGAATTATAGTTTTAGAGTTGACTATGTAACCTATGGTTGTAGATTAATTAGGCTACTTTGATTAAGTTTCACACAAATAATATGATAACAACAACTTAACAAAGGAAATCAAGCTAACCTAGCATTGATTTATCAATCTACTTTGGTGAGCTAATTAGCCTAAGTGTTGGAAAAGAAATAGAGGATAGATAGAAGAATGCATTAGCTTTTGGGGTTACTTTAAAAGTGTTTTAACCTTTCTAGGAGAGAAAAATATCTCCTAGCCCCTTGGTGATGCTTCATCGATATATGGATGGATTGGTTTGGTTGGACACTTTACCTTGGTTAGAGTGTTGGCATTGTGCCCTTACCTAGGAGGTTGTTACCTTGATCAACAAGATGACTAATCCAATAGGTGCACACAATTGGGTAGTAGGTTGTGTGATTATGGGAGGTACCTACTTAGGAGGAGTAGTTTTAGGCACTTGGACGAGGGGTCATAGCCCTTGGAACTTGGGATCGTGTGATTTATACCTAGGAGGTTGGACACTTTCCTTGACGATGATAGGTTAAGGAACACACTTACTGGAGGTTGGAGATGGATCGAGGCACACATGTTGAGGACGAGAATCATAGCTTAGTGACCACATTGACACACATGAGAGTATCATTGGGAACATGTGAGGACATGTGACACATAGTTAGAGGAGGAGTACTGTAATGTCCCCAAGGTCGAGCCCTGTTGTAAATCATGTCTATGAAGTATAAAGCTTGCATTATGAATTGTAATTATGTTTTATAGGTTGGTGAGCCAAGTTTATATAAGCTGGTGGGCTTATGTGTTATTAGGCCAGAGAACCTAAGTGTTAAGGCTGGGAGCCTGCTTTTATATATGTAATCATGCAGAACATTAATAAAAAATATAAACACTGCTGCGTATAGACCGACCACGATGAATGAGTGATGGGGGACTAAGATTCCACAGAGTGGGTAAGGGATTGGGGGCTAGAAGGTTGGGAAGAGAGGCTAAGTTTTGAGCCTAGGGGCTTAAGTCCTTGGGAACAATATTTTAATATTATTCCAAAAAGCCATGTGAAATCTATGTTTTGTCCTAAGTTCCTGGGGAGGAACGCATACTGATGGAACACATGTAGCTTCATGGGCGACATGTGTCGACCCAAGTGCATGCAATTTAACCTAGGAAATGAGCCGTGTTGGGGGTTCGCTTCCCATTCTTTCCGCGGATGGTTGCGTCTGAGTGGGTTCGTTCTCCATTCTGCCATTCATTGTCTAAACTGTGTGACCTCTACGTTTGAGCTCGACATATCACACACAACACTAAAAACCGAAACCATGAGACCTCTGTGATTGTCCGGCGTATTCTTGTAAATTTCGTCTAGTCTCTGCGTTTGGCCTCCATCCTCGACCTCTACATAATTTCCTATCATGCATCCTGTAACCAGTAAACCGTGAGCTGATTCGTGTCTTCTGTAGAACCTGACACCTGGATAATCGCCTGAGCGTGCTGTGTTTTAGCGTCTGGTCATTGCCATTTGTGGGACTATGCTCGTTTTCTATTGTGGTCGTCATCCTGACATCAAATGAGTGCTTGATGTTGTTGCAGTTTCCCTCACCTGGGTTGAATTGAGTCAAAGGGTGTGCTGAAGAAGTGGGTTGTCAGGCTCGTGGTAGAAGAAGCAGGTTGTCAGGCCTGTGAGAAACTCCCTCCAGATGAGAGAGTCTGCTGGGAAGTGGTTTTCTCCTAGAGAGAGTCTAGCACCGGCTTCAGAGCTCTGAGAATTCCTGATCCGACCTGTTGCCGAGGCCCAGAGAGGGAGGTGAAGCACCGATGGATTGTTCTTGTGAAGGTGTATACTCTTGGGTGGAACAAGCATGTGGGGAATGAGAGTATGTTAGTAGTGGGCATAAGAAGGCATCCTGGGAAGAATCCTTCTAGTTATACTATGTAGTTTTCCCTGTAACCTCAGCCTAGACTAGGATTCCTTGCCTTGGCTAGAGCTTAGTCCCAGCTAGGGGGTGACCCACTGCTGAGAGTGATGAGCAGCGTGGTCTAAGGATGGGAGGTTCTTGGAAGGTCTGCACGTGGTTGGTGGAATTACAACTGTTTCAAAGATAAGTATCATCTTATGCTTAATATTATGTTTTTGCATGCCTATGATGCTTATATGTATCATGTATTTAGTTTTGCATATGAATTATTGTTAATGCCAGGGATTATTTATGTTAGCAGTAAACTCTGTCCTTACTCTGAGTTAAATGTGTTTAATTCTATTTAAATGCATGTTATTAATTAAGTATGAGAATGATGTTGTTCCGCACGGTAGCATTTTCCCGACCAGTGGGATGATGGTCGAGGGCGTTACAAGTACCTTGCATGAGGACACTTGGATAGTGGAACACCATGAAGAGAGAGCATTGGAACAACAACTTGTTGGAAAGAACACCATCTTGGTGGAGGGCGTTGAGCCTAAGGAGGAACATGCTTGGAGGGAAGTCCAATTTTGGGTTGGATAAACCCTAGTTTGATACATGTACATCCTTGTATTGTAGAGTGATTCATTTAGGGTTTCCTCATTAGTTACTTGTATGGACTTATATCCTTATTTGATTTTATCCTCCTTCACTTATTGTATATATAAAGGAAAGAGAGAGCTCTTGTATTCATTATCATAATTGCACTATATATTTGTATTATATTAGAGAAGTCTTATAGGGAGTGAGAAGCTAGGTTTCACAAGGAAACCCTAGGAGATATATGTTAGGGTTCATGAGGAAACCCTAAAAGAATATTTCGGGAGAGATAGAGATGCCTTGGATGTTCATGGAGAGATTGATCTTGTATAATGTTAAGGTTTTACTCTTGTGATTCTATAGTTTGTTTTATGCATGTAAAACCTAGAGAAGAACATGATGATGTTTATTATGGATCTTGTTACAACACTAGGGTTTCTACCCTGGTAGAAGACATGGAGAGTGGAGCTAATACCTTTCATGATTTCAGAACCTTGTTCTTGTGGGATGAGAGGCTAGGGAAATGATCATGGAGAGACTAGTTTGATAAGTATTGAGCTTGGTGGGATACCTTGATTAGAATAATACTTGGTTATTATATCCTTGATGGTCCATGGAGGTATTGGTTCTTATGTTGATGCAAGAGTTTAATAACTTGGGTTTGAGGATGAGTCAAACCTTAGGATGGATACATAGGTTTGGAGGCTAGTGCTAGATTTTGCTTTCCATTTACTCATGTGATGCAACATGACTAGGGATTGTAAATCCCGAGGAAGACAATACTAATAGTGTAGAGAGATTATGTGATACAAGCTTGTTGTATGTGCCAAATATGACTTACCGGTGTTGATGATTTTATGTGGACAATCCTTGGCGGAGTCACCAAATTTGGTTGGGAGTGATTCCTACCTATGACGAGTTGGTGGATAGGGTTTTCTTCACACACACACATATGAAGTTTCCAGTTGTCCAAATATTGTGTCCTTGCATATTTGATTTTCAAATTTATCTTCATGATTGAGTAGATTTCAACTCTTTTTTTCATATCGATCTGACATAAGATATAATTGAATTGGTTAACTGATTTAACACATATCTGGAAGATAAAAGAACATATTTTCTGCTATTATAATCTATTGTAATAAGACATTTCAAATTTGTTATATTCCTTGAAAAACATGCCCTAAGGGATATAACTTGTTGGAATAGAAGTACACTTGTTTTGTATTTGTTTTATTATGATACATGGTTAATTGGTTTTATAGAAGAAAAATATTAGCTACTATAATGTTGGCATAAGGTCAGACCCAGGGTTCAATGCTTCAACAACGCACCAACAAAACCCTAACTACCGACCCTCTTGGCAACAGCTGCGAAGCAGATGCAGTCTCACCCGAGGTAGAGATAGGGGTGGTTGCAGGACTCCAATGTATGCAACCTTAGCTGGGACATAGATCTGTGATTACAATATTCTATCAAAGAACTTAGGAGTTACAGTTCATCAGTATTTAACCAGTATCTACTTTGCAGTTAAAACCCTAATCACAGAGCATCACAATATTCAATCAGATCTAGTATAGTTGAGCACTAAGCACATTCACATAGGTTAGATCTAGAAATTATTCATATTATTAAGTACAAAACATCAACAGATCTATCTATCAAAGAACTAAGCAATTAAACACATAAACACATCAATATATCACACAAATCATAACAATACAGGATAAAACGTGATTCACCCCCAGCCTAAGGCTATGTCCATCAACTCTTATTCTCTTTTATTATATTCTGTCAATCTTCTACATGCACATAGCCACCATATCCTACTCCACATAGGACATGAGATCTGTACGCACCTCGCCAGATCCTCCTTCCTTGAGTTAGGTTATAGCACAAATCTTCTACTCGATCCCTTACGGTCACTTGCACTTAGCCTTGTACGTCTCACACATTATGCACAAAGCATGTACAACTATCACTTGCACTTAGCACTTGGTATCACACACTTGCGTATAACACTTAGCATCACCCATTCGCCACTAGCTTACATCGCCTAGCTATCTATTTATATATTACAAAATAGGCCTAAACATGGGTAAACCCATGGGCCGACATCCCCATACCAGTTACATAAGCTTAAAACCCAAAAATATTTAAACAAGGGGCCGAGATCCCGCGATCTCCACTTCAAATTGCGCTTCACCTTCAACAACTTGTCAAAGTTCCAAAATAGGTCAAACATGACCAAGGATCCTCAAAACTTGGTCAAGGTCCAAGATTCCCCCAACACTCACCTGTGACTCGTCCTGAGTCACTCTGGTCTAGGTAGCTCTGCTTCAAAAGCCTCGAGCTTGACTTGAGTTTCTTCATCCTGTTGCTGTGCCAAGGCCTCCTACTCGACGAACTCTTGGATAATTGCTTCGTTGACAAGACCCTATAAGAATTTTTTGACTGTAGTGACTATTTGTTCCATCTCTGCTCCTTGGCCTTCAATCTCCTCAAACAATTGGCAAGCTTTGTCCTAGACTGGTTGGATCCTCTTAGTTACTTCCATGAATTTTCTTTGTATGGAATGGACCTGCTATTCAACAGTGCATTGTTCCTAGGATCACTTCATCCTTTCAACTACTAACAAGAGTTTCAACTGTGCCTATATTGTCACTACTTGCTGCGTTGCCTCCTGGAGTTGTGATTCTAGTGCCTTTAGTTCAAGGTCTTTAGTAAGTCGCTCGTAGGTTTGTGCACTTCTACTGCTAATCTATTTACATTCCAGAGTGAATGCTCTGATCCTCTCAACTGTGTTCCAGGCAATGGCTTCTCTTTGGTCTCACACGTCCTGTGGGGTACTTGGCACTGTTCGTAGCTCTAGGTCTGCGATTCTCTATTGAAGCTGCTGGATAGCTTCCGCAAGCTGCGCTACTTGATGCTCCATTGGTTCTTCCACCTTTTTCTCTAAGGCTGTCACAGATTGAAGTGCTCTACTGACTGCTTCTTTGACTCTGAGATAATATGCGAGCAACTTCTCTTTCTCTTGCTAGATCCATTTTCTCTCCCCTTCGAAATTGGTGTGGAGGTCATCCTTCTCCTACTGCGCAACTCGACGTTGCTCTACCATTTCCTGTTGTGCTTGCTTCAGGGTCACCGTGGCCTATTATTTCTCTTCTTGCAATCGACAAAGGTGAGCTTCACTCACATCAGCTATTTTGCGGAGTTGGGCAGGCTCATCTCCCAACTCTAGTTCTTCTGATGGTAGGGGTGCAGTGGATATTGCGCAGCTAGATTGAAGGGCCTGTTGTACCCCTCTGAGTTCTGTCTCAATCCTATCATACATGGATACTTTCTTGGCTTCTTTTTTCTGCATAATATCTTGCGAAGCGTCTGATACAACTGTGACAATGAATTCGAAGTCATCAAGCACGAGAACGGTCTGCAACTTGGTCTTACTAGCTCTAGATTTCTTCCTCAAGGTAGGTTTCATGGGGGAAACCTTTCTTTTCTTAGATGGATCAGCCTCATCAACAAGATCCCTAGGCGGTGTTACATTGCCTTGCTTCTGATGATCATCTTTTCCATTGGTCTCTTCTTTATCTACTTCGTCATCACCTCCTCGTCCCGGTGATTCTGAAGCAGTTTCTTCTGATGCGCTACTCAGGTTTTGTACCTCTTCGGTCTTCTTCCTTCTATTGGTTCCAGGTGTATCGTGTTCTTCATGGGTGGCCTCTAAGCTTCCAAGTAGTTCAGGATCAGACTTATCTATGGGGTCATCAGGGATAAGGATCTTTGCAGACTAGTCCTTAGTTGTCTCCTCGAGGTCCTCCTCTGTGAGCTTATAATATGACTAAAGCTCTTCTTTATGCTCGTCTGCATGTGTAGTGATATAAATAAAGTGTCGATCTGTGTGGAACTTCATGAGGGGTCTGAATGGGTGCAGGGTGTTCGACATCATACGAGGGACAACCCCAATAGCCCTCTTCAACTAGAGATAGTATGTGTGAAATACTACATTCGATTACCACTATTTTCCCATATCGCTCAAGTACCAGAGCGTGAAAAACTTCGTAGCGAGTGGCTTGAATAGCTCAATATCCAAGAAGGTCACACCTTCCGACATATTCCAAGTAGTAACTGCTATGAGGATCAACAACCAGCTAAATGGAACTCATATCCCTGATCCCAAGCTTTGCGACAATCTAATTCGAGCTGGTTGACTAAGTACTTTTCCCAGTTCATTTGGAGTCCTTCTACACATTTTCTGGCGAGGTCAACAACAAACCCCGTGACCTGCGTAGGTTTGTTCTTTATCACTAGCTTTCCTGTGATCAACTAGTAGGCCAGGTGCACTGCCCCCTTCTAGATGTAAGCTACCTTGTATCATCATGTCCCCTTTTCTACATCTCCATATGTGTCTTTAATCCTCTATTCCATTGTGCGGTCTGCAGCCTTCCCTAGGTAGAAGTCCTATGGGTCAAGTCCCTGCATGCTCAATTCGATGATCCTATGGATCAATGTTGGATTGACTGTGATGCGTCTGTCTAGCCATAGATAGCCACCATGGTAGCACGATAGCAAGAGCTTGACACACGTGTTAACTTCTTGGCATCTTCCAAAATGTGGAATCTTCATCACATTCAGGATGGTGGATTGTGTGAGGTTCATAGTCCATGGTCGGGGGATTATCCTCTAGTTCTTTCCCTTCATCCTAGTCAAGTACCTGTGAGGATAGAGCATACTGCGGTTCTTGCTGTCCTCTAGGTTTAAGTCACTAAATTTTAATGTCGCATTCTTATCTTGTTGTGTTCTAACTGCATGAATCCCCTTTGAGAGGTACACAATAACCAAGGTATAATCGAAATCCCTCGGGACACTGTCACGACTCACCGCACTAGCCATAGTGGGATGTAGTTGGGTAGGATAGTCGAGATTAAATTCACATTCTCCAAGTCATCTCGATGCTTGGTTCTCTTATCTGCTGCAACTCGAGATGGTATAGATCCATGAGCAGTCGACGGGGAGGCTTGCACTCCTCTCATCGACGAGGCTTGAATACCTGCGGACATTACTTTCTCGGCCATTATATTGATTAGAACTTCTTCTACACACTTTTCAGCTGCACTGAGTTCGTTCGACATACACGCTCAAGATTGGATAACTCGCATTAATGAATGGATTCTCAAAGCAATAGAACATGTGTCAATCTTAGTAAACGCAATGCGGTAGTAATGAGTTGGCTTGGATACAATTTGAAAAATTTTTCTTGGTGCAATAGTCGACCGAATAAGTAGACACGATGTAACGGGTCTTCTCCAACAGACAAGAGGCCTTCATCAATGCAGTTTTGTCCATTGCGGCACGGTCCCAACGGTCTGAAGACAAGCTTTCCGGTCGTAACTGTTGTTCTAACCGTTTGGGGGTGTCGGTCTAACGGTCATAATGCCTCCAATAGTTATATTGCTTTTCCATGGTGAAGTGCCATGTTGCACTGTTCTGATATCCCGACGAAGTTCTAGTTTTGAAAATTTTCCTTCTGCAAAGTCCCCTTTGGAACATTCTACAACTTTTCTCTCTTCTTACTGAGCTTTCTAGCCTTCTTCCCTATGATCGTTGTCTCGGTATTCCTCTTTCCATTCCAATTCTTATCTCCTTTTGGCACAATAACTTCGCGTTATTGAGATTCTTTCATAGGGTTCAAGGGAAATACTTCTTCTCTATATGGGGTAGGTGCTCCACTCTTTTGTGAGTCTTCTTGTGTTCTTTCAACTTTGAGATCCAATTTTCTAGTTCTAATTAGCTTCAATATGTTCTCTTGTTCTTCAATCAAGTGTGTTATCCTCCTAGTCTTGAAATATTTTAGTTCTTGCTTCTTCTGTTCTAGGGCTTCCTCTTCTTTTCTTCTGGTCTGATCCTTCTCAATCTAGGTTTTTCCTAGTAACATAGAAAATGGGGTGTCATTCTCAATAAATTTAACAACCTCAAAATCTTCCTCTGTCGAAGTTCCATGAGCACTCATAGACATCTGGTGAGTCTTCCACATAGGGTTATCAAATTTCCTCTTAATAATCCTATTCCTCTCAATGAAGGAATCATAGCAGGATTTCCTAAAATTTCCCAAGTTCTTTCTGTCATGATGTTCACCTGCGTTTCTCCATCCAGAACACAATCAATGTTGAAGTCTCCTATTCTTGTTTCTATGCATTCTTTTTCTTTGAAGATCTCTGATAAGTTGAGATTTTTGTGATCATTCAGGGTTTCTTTCATTTGTAGCAATACATTCTCTGATTCTTTCTGGGGTTCTTCCATGGTCTTAGTTTCTTGATCTTCCTCAGGGTTTTCTTGTCTCATATTCATTCTTTCAACCTTAGCAATCATTCTAGGGAAATCCAAAACTTCATGGTCCATAGCTTTACAACAAATACAACTAGGTCTTCTACCAGGGCATTCCTTAGCAAGATGTCTCGATCTTCTGCAACTATAGAAACGAGTTAATCCTCTCTTTCTTTTGAATGATCCCCTACCGTTCTTGTACTGCGCACTAGGGTCATAGTAGCTAACCTACAAAAAATTATTTCTAGGATCCTGCATCCATTTTTTAGTCCAAACATTCTTTATATGCATAGGAATAACATATCTTTCATCATTTCTATCAGATCTACTCATATCAAATCTTCTTTCTTCTAGTTGTGCCCTAATTTTCAGGCTAGGACAAAATTTATCAAACATACCTAGATCCATACTTTCAAAATAAAAATTTCCACTTATCTTACCTTTTCAATCAAAACTTTTGACTGTTCTTACCTCTATCAGAGCACAAAGCTTCAATATCTTACCTCTTTTCTTCAAATCTGACTTCTCCTCTTAGCACAAAGCTTTACAGGTCAAGTAGAATACTGCACACTAGGGAAAAAGATATACGCACAGATCTTTCTCTTTTCTTCAGTTCCCAACAATCACAGTTTCAGGTCCCGACAAAATAACCATTTGTTGGCACAGGGGAAGACCCATGGTTTAACACTTCAACAACACACCAACAAAACCATAACTACCGACCCTTTCGGTAACACCTGCGAAGAATATGCTGTCTCACCCGAGGTAGTGGCAGGGGTGGTTGCAGGACTCCAGTGTCTTCAACCTTAGCTGGCACACAAATATGTGATTACAATATTCTATCAAAGAACTTAACACTTATAGTTCATCAATATTTAACCAATATCTACTTCACAGTTAAAACCCTAATCATAAAGCATCGCAATATTCACTCAGATCTAGTATAGTCAAGCACTAAGCACATTCACATAGGTTATATCTAGCAATTATTCATATTATTAAGTACAAAACATCAACATATCTGTCTATCAAAGCACTAAGCAAGTAAACAAATAAACACATCAATATATCGCACAAAGCATAACAACATATGCTATACATGGTTCACCCCCAGCCCGGGGCTACGTCCACCAACTCTTCTTCTCTTTTATTATATTCTGTCAATCTTCTACATGAACAGAGCCACCAGATCCTACTCTGCATAGGACATGAGATCTGTATGCACCTCACTAGATCCTCCTTCCCCGAGTTAGGTTACAGAACAAATCTTCTACTCGATCCCTTACAGTCACTTGCACTTAGCCTTGCAAGTCTCACACATCATGCACAAAGCATGTACAACTATCACTTGCACTTAGCACTTGGTATCACACACTTGTATCTAGCGCTTAGCATCACCCATTCGCCACTAGATTATGTCACCTAGATATCTATTTATATATTACAAAAGAGGCCTAAACATGGGTAAACCCATGGGCCAACATCCCCATACCTGTTACATAAGCCCAAAACCCAAAAACACCTAAACAAGGGGTCGAGATTCCGCGATCTCCTCTTCGACTTGCGCTCCACCTTCGACAACCTGTTGAAGTTCCAAAATAGGTAAAACATGACCAAGGATCCTTAAAACTTGGTCAAGGTCCAACATATAATTTAATATTTAATATCCATCCCTAAGGTTGAAAATTCACAGAAAATATATCCTAGAAGTCTCAATTAAATGAAGTGAAATTTCTGAATTTGATTTCAAACTCAAATTCAAAACATTTCTACCCAACTCACCCGAAAGGATGCTATTATAGGTGTTGAAATTTATTGGGTTGAATATGAGAGTTTCCAGAGGTCCACAAGAGATTTTGATCCACTCAAACAAACCTACACATGTTGATACACCTTATTACAAAATAGAGTTGATCCCAATATCTTATCTGATGAAATAAAATCACCTAGATATACCATATAATTGATCAAGCAATGAAGTGTTGTATGGTAACCCTAAGTTCCCTTGAAAAGGTGGTGTAAGACCTCCAGTGCTTAGTCATGGCACACTCTATCATGACGAGCACATAGACATGCCTGGTCGATGAGTTGGTTGAGAGAACACTCAAGTTTGGTGCGATGGAGGGTATGTTGGGCATACTTGAAAATACACATGGTGAGTCCAAGAGAGGGCACATTGGGCATGCTTGGAAATTTGCACAACGAGTCCCTATCTCTCGTAGCCTTGGTGGCTGAATCGTGGGTGTATCCATGAGATGGTTAAGATGGGTTACTAGAATGAACGCTAGGAGGACCAAGGAGGATGTCTTGTTGAGTAGGACATGCGACCAACCGTCAAGACACTATGTTAGGCTTCTTGGCAGAGGATGACATGACATGGAAATGTGGTAGATTGTATACCTCCCATGGAAGGACAACATCGGTGGCATGTGCATTAAAGGTATGCAAATGCCTTATGATAAGGGGCATGATCTTCAATGACTATCATGAGATGGATGATAACATGATTGCATGTTGAGCATTCAATTGTCCGAGTATGCTTGGATCGGGGCAAGGCATGTGTTGGTGGCAATCGTGCAACAATGCCTATGGTGAAACTATCATTCAAACTTCTACACATATAAATATGCATGGATCAAGTTCACTAGGACATGACAGTGAGGTGTATTCTAGATGAAACAAGTGGGTTTTTGGTCAAGCCCAACACGCGAGGTCATGCCAGTGTCACTCAACGAATATATTCCTTGGGTGGTATGAGACACTCAAACGTGACGAGTCTATCCCCCTGAAAAATGGTATCAAAGAATTATTCGAATAGACATTGAAAAACTCTCTCTTTCACCACCACCAATACCCCTTTCATCGGATGAGCTGATGGGGCCATGTTGATGAGGAAATCAATGATTTAAAGTGGGGGATAATGTAATACCTCCAACACTTAGATAGGGTGTGGTCTATCATGATGGGTGTAGAGACATGTCCAGTCAACGAGTTGGATAAAGGTGCATTGGGAATACTTGGCAAGACACACAATGAGTCTAAGATAGGGTGCGTCAGGCATGCTTGGAAAGTTGCACGATGAGTTGCTATCTTTGGTAGCCTTGGTGGCCAACTTGTGGGTGTAGGCATGAGATGACCAGGATAGGGTACTAGCGTGAATGGTAGGAGGACCAAGGAGGACATCTTTTCAAGTAGGATGAGGGACTAATTGGTGAGATGCTATGTTATGCTTCTCGGTGGAGGATGGCGCAACTTGAAAATGTGGTAGATTGTGTATCACCCATGGAAAGTCAACATCGGTGGTATGTGCATTGGAGGTATGTGAATGCCTTATGAGAAGGGACATGATCTTTGGTGGCTATCAAGAGATGGATGATAGAACGATTTCATGTTGGGTAGATGGTTGTTCGAGTATGTTTGGCTCAGGGGAAGGCACGTGTAGGTGCCAAATATTGGGTGGAAATGGTGCAGCATCACATATGATGAAACGAGCATTCGAACTTCCGCACATATAATTATGCCTGGATCAGGTTCATTAGGACATGACAATGAGGCATATTACAGATGATACAAGTGGATTATTGGTTAATCCTAGCATGAGAGGTCATGCTAGTGCCAATCAATGACCATACTCCTTGGGTGGTATGGGACACTCAAGGGTGACAAGTCTAGCCCTGTTGTAACGCCCCCGACCATCATCCCACTGGCCGAGCAAACACTACTGTGCGGAACAACATCATTCTTATACTTAATTAATAACATGCATTTAAATCGAATTAAACACATTTAACTCAGAGTAAGCACAGAGTTTACTACTAACATAAATAATCCCTGGCATTAACAATAATTCATATGCACAACCGAATACATGATACACATAAGCATCACAGGCATGCAAAAACATATGATTAAGCATAAGCTGATACTTATCTTTGAAACCGTGGTAATTCCACCAACCACATGCAGACCTTCCACGAACCTCCCAGCCTTAGACCATGCTGCTCATCACTCTCAGTAGTGGGTCACCCCTGAGCTGGGACCAAGGTCCACCCAAGGCAAGGAATCCTAGTCTAGGCTGAAGTTACAGGGAAAACTGCACAGGATAACTGGAAGGATTCTTCGCAGGATGCCTTCTTACACCCACTACTAACAGACTCTCATTCCCCACATGCCTATTCCACCTGGGAGTATACACCTTCACAAGCACAGTGCATCGATGCTTCACCTCCCTCTCTGGGCCTCGTCAACAGGCCGGATCAGGAATTCTCAGAGCTCTGAAGCTGGTGCTGGACTCTCTCTGGGAGAAAACCACTTCTCAACAGACTCTCTCACCTGGAGGGAGTTTCTCATAGGCCTGACAACCTGCTTCTTCTACCACGGGCCCGGCAACCCGCTTTTCAACACATCCTTCGACTCAATTCCAACCATGTGAGGGAAACCACAACAACATCAAGCACTCAGTTGACACTAGGATGACGACCACAATAGAAAACGGGCATAGTCCCGCAAATGGCAACGACCAGACACTAAAACACAGCACGCTCAGGCGATTATCCAGGTGTCGGATTCTACAGAAGACACAAATCTGCTCATTGTTTACCGGTTATAGGATACGTGACAGGAAATTATGCAGAGGTCGAGGATGGAGGCCAAACGCAGAGACCAGATGGAATTTACGAGAATACACCATACAATCAGAGAGGTCTCATGGTTTTGGTTTTCAGTGTTGTGTGTGATATGCCAAGCTCAGACGTAGAGGTCACACAGTTTAGACAACGAATGACATAATGGAGAACGAACCCACTCAGACGCAACCATCCGCGGAAAGAATGGAAAGAGAACCCCCCAACACGACTCATTTCCTGGGTTAAATTGCATGCGCCTAGGTCAACACATGTCACCAATGAAGCTGCATGCATTCCTCCCCAAGAACTTAGGACAAAACATAGATTTCACATGGCTTTTTGGAATAATATTAAAATATTATTCCCAAGGACTTAAGCCCCTAGGCTCAACACTTAGCCTCTCTTCCCAACCTTCCAACCCCCAATCCCTTACCCACTCTGTGGAAGCTTAGTCCCCCATCACTCAATCATTATGGTTGGTCTGCACATAGTGGTGTTTATATTTTTTATTAATGTTCTGCATGATTACATATACAAAAGAAGGCTCGCGGCCTTAACACTTAGGCTCTTTGGCCTAATAACACATAAGCCCACCAACTTATATAAACTTGGCTCACCAGCCTATAAAACATAATTAAAATTCATAATGCAAGATTTATACTTCATAGACATGATTTACAACAGGGCTCCGCCTTGGGGACGTTACAATCCCCTCCCCTTATTTTTGCACTGTCCTCAGTGCAACTTTACACTACATCTGCAAGCTTTTCAAAATTTTCAAAAAGACACGGGTACTCTACTCGCATAACATCTTCATGCTCCCATTTCACGTCCTCAGGACCATACCAGGTCCACTGGACCTTTACAATCCCTATAGCTCGATTCCGGAGCTATTTGTTTTTCCTGTCCAATATGCACACATGATGCACTTGCAGGACACCTTCTTGTTCCACCTGAATCACATTCCAATCGATAACATGATTAGCATTTGGTATATATTTCTTAAGCAATTAAACATGAAACACATTATGTACAGTCATAGATGCAGGTAATGCAAGCATATATGCAACTAGCCCAATCCTTTCCAGGATTTCAAATGGTGCACAAAATCTGGCTTCCAACTTGGTGCAACTTCCCAGCTTCAAGGAACTCCTGTTAGATTTCACTTTCAGGAAAACATGATCACCCACTTTGAACTCTCTGTGGGTTCTGTTCTTATCAACATAACTTTTCTACCTGTCCTAGGAAGCTTTCAAATTCTGCTTAATTTTTATCATTTGGTCCTCCATATCCTTGAGCAACTCTGGCCCAACTACTGATCTATCAGCTGGATTATCCCAGCTCACTCGAGTTTTGCACTTTCTTCCATAAAGTGCTTCAAATGGTCTCATCTTCATCGACGCATGATACCCATTGTTGTAGGTGAATTCTACCAAGTGCAGGTAGTCTTCCCATCTTGATGGTTTGTCCATCTCATACATTCTCAGTATGTCTTCTATTACTCTGTTCACCCTCTATGTCTTTCCATCAGAATCAGGATGATAAGCTGTACTAAAGTTCAGATTCATTCTGAATCCTTTGAACAATCCTTTCCAGAAATTTGAGGTGAATTTTCGGTCTCTGTCGTACATAATCGTTTTAGGAATTTCATGCAATCATGCCACTTCCTTCACGAAAATATCAGCAACATCTGCTACCTTGTGAGTAGTTTTCAGTGGAATAAAATGGGCAACTTTTGTAAGCTTTTCCACCACCACCATGATCGAATCATGCAGCTTGGTTGTTCTGGGCAATCCTGTAATAAAATCCATTGTTGCTACTTCCCACTTCCACTCAAGAATGGGTAAAGGTTAAAGCAACCCTGCTGGGTGCCCATGCTCAGCTTTAACTTACTGGCACTCCATACATCTGGTGATGTATTCATTGATCTCTCTCCTCATACCCAGCCAAAAGTAATGGCTCTTGACCGCTGCTACTGTTTTCTCATATCCAGGCTGCCCTGCATAAGGCACATTATGCATCTCCTACAAAATCATCTATTTCAAGCACTGGACATTGGGTACACAAATTTTGTTCTTGTACAACAATATTCCATCTGTTTCCAATTTATAAATTTCCATCTTATGTGGCATCTTACCCTGTTGTATCTTGGCTACCAATTCTCTATACTGCATATCTACATTTGCAGCCTCTAGAATTCTTCTTTTAATATCAGTCTGATACATCCTAATGGCTGTATCATGTAATTCATGCACCCTCCTACTGAGTGCATCAACCACTTTATTCTCCTTTCCTTTGATATGCTTGATCTCAAAGTCGTATTCACACAGAAATTACAACCACCTACTTTGTCTAGCGTTTAAGGTTGGCTGATCAAACAAATATTTCAGACCGTTGTGGTCTGTTCTCAATTCAAATCTCCTTCCCATGAGGTAATGTCTCCATTTCCTCAGAGCGTGAACGATTGCTGCCAACTCCAAATTATGAGTGGCATAATTCTTTTCGAGCTCTTTCAGCTTCCTAGACTCATAACAGATTACAAATCCATTCTGACTAAGAAATCCTCCTAACCCTTCTTTACACGCATCTGTGCACACCACAAAATCCACATTTAGATCTACAATCCTCAGGATTGGAGCACTGGTTAACCGCTGCTTCAATCGTTGTTTCCCCTTTCTTTGTAAGGAAGTGATAGGGTGAGCTATCTTTGAGAACCCTGTGATAAACCTTCTGTAATAGCCTGCTAGACCCATAAAGGATCTAACTTCCACCACATTCCTTAGCACTAACCATTCTCTGATGGCCTCAACCTTCACAGGATCCACGACGATCCCTTCTTCTGAAATAATGTGCCCCAAGTAATGGATCTGCCTTTGATAAAATGATCATTTACTCAACTTGGAATACAACTAGTGTTCTCTCAACACTTGCAGCACCATCCTCAGGTGTTGTTCATGCTCTTCCTCTGACTTGGAATACACCAAAATGTCATCTAGGAAGACTATGAAAAACTTGTCTAGATAGTCCCTGAATACACCATTCATCAAGCACATAAAAACATCAGGTGCGTTCGACAGCCCAAACGGTACCACTATGAACTTGTAATGACCACACCTTGTTCTAAAGGTGGTCTTGATGATGTCTTCGTGCTTTGTTCTTACCTAGTGATATCTCGATCTGAGATCTATCTTCAAAAATATTTTCACACCTTTCAACTGATTGAAAAGATCGTCGATCCTCGACAGAGGATACTTGTTCTTGACAGTTACTTTATTAAATTGTCTGAAATCAATGCACAGCCTCAACGTTGCGTCCTTCTTCTTCACGAACAGGACCGAGGCACCCCAAGGTGACACGTTTTGGAAAATGTGCCCCTTCTTTATAAGCTCTTCAAGTTGCAATTGCAACTCTTTCAGCTTTGGCGTACTCATTCTATAAGGAGCTTTCGACACTAGAGCTGCTCCAGGCATCAAATTTATAAAGAGATCGATATCTTTCTTCGGAGGTAGTCTAAGTACCTCCAAAAATACATCTTCAAACTCTGTTAGTACCTCATGATCCTCAATACTTGACACCTTATCCTTAGGCGTTTCCCCCACATGGGCTGCAAATAATTGACATCCTTTTCTGTAGCACTTCTTCAACTGCATTGTTGATATTTCTCTAACAACCACAACTCTGGGAATTCCTTGGACTGTTTTCCGATTCCCCTCCTCATCCAAACATGTAAATTCCTTGTTACGACAGTACAGGAGGGCATGGTGCTGGTCCAACTAGTCCATCCCAATTAAATAGTCATAAGAGCCTAAAGGTAGAGTATTCAATTCAACCTTCATGCTCAATCCCTTCATGTCCACAGGACATGACTTAACCAACTTAGTGAATTTCCTCTTGGTTCCTGTAGCCAACTGCACTAACCAAGACTTTTCATGTTTTCTTCTTAATAAATACAAAATTTCCACCACTCTAGGGTCTATATAACTATGGCTAGCCCCTGAATCAATTAAAATAATAAATGGTTGGTTGTTAATCATACCTTCCACTTCAATCACGTGCGCCTGAAATTCAGCTTGCTTGTTGTCCAGGGCCGCATAGATCCTTGGCATTCTACTGCCCATGTCCTCCACTGTTTCAGCTTGTTGAATATTATGGACAACTCTTGCTTTTTCATTTTTATGGAGACAATCTCTGTACTTGTGGTTCTCTTTACAGCCCCAACACTGAATGGGTGTCTGTCTCAGCCTTTGTTCTCCCACTTCAACCATTATCGGCTCTCTAAATGATGGATGTCCTTGAGAACTATTTCTGAAAAAGGGAGGTTTACTTCCCTTCTGCCTCTGTTCTTTCTTAAACTTCTTCTGGTCAACCCAAGCCTTCCGAAAGGTAGGATTTTCTCTTTGCTGTTCAAATAAGAACTTTGCTCTTCTTATCGTTTCTTCCATAGTATTAGGATCATCATACTGAATCTTGTCACCAATGGGAGGTGGAAGTCCACTCAGATACCTCTGAATCTTGACAACCTCATCTTTGATGAATGGGACATACTTTAGTAATTCCAAAAACCTTCGTTTGTATTCATCAATGGTCATGCTGCCCAGCTTGAGTTCGAAGAACTCCTTCATCTTTCTGTCATAGTATCTTTTAGTTAGGTATTTCCTCTCGAAATACCTCTTGAATTCCTTTCATGTGATATATTTCTCTCTAACGTGCTGCACCTTCACAAGCTGATCCCACCACATGGATGCTTTTCCTTTTAGTTGATACATCGCAATTCTTCATTTTTCTTGAGAGGAATAATTCTGCAGTTGGAAATATTTCCTCATGCCAAGCAACCATGTTTCGGCATATTCCTCCTTCTTATGTTCTCCATCAAACATAGGAGGCTTAATATTATTCATTTCCCCTTTCAATTTATCCATCCCAGATCTCTTCTGATTTCTGGTAGGAGATGGGCTTGAACTACTGTGTGCTTCCCTACTGGAATGCTTTTGGGAGCAACGACGATGTCTACTGACACTCCTTGATTTTCTTTTCCTCTCAGGGGTCCTATGACTCTCTGTCTTGCTTGATTCACTCTCCTTTTCCAATTTCTTTTCTATTATTTGCAGACTCTTCAACATCCTTAAGTTGAATTGACCCTGCCTATCCATGACTCTCATGAGATTTCAGCTATCGGCTCGGCGAGCTTGGGCATCTTTCTGCAATCTTTCAATGATTTTCATCATATGTCCTTCCTTATCCAATTCTCTTCCATGCCCATTGGAGTTCGATCCTTCGACTCCGAAGTTGAAATCCCTTCCTTCTCTTTCGTTCTCTGAATTGGAGGTAATCAACACCTCTTCCATTTCTCTACACTCCGTGGAAATTCTAATCGATTCTGACACTCATCAAAATTTTGCAATCACAACATGAAGACAACCAAAATTTGTCAGGTCATCTCTTCTTAACAAATTCCACACATTCAAAACCAATCCGAATAAGAAAACGTTTTGATTCCACAAATTTTCTGAGCTCTGCCCGGCTCTGTAATTTTCGGGTGATAGCTCTGATTTCCTTAGTCCCTAACCCATGCGATCACGGGTCGTGACCAAACACTAAAATGCTAGGTGCTACAAGGCTCTCCAAATGAAACTTTGGGTTTTGGGATTTTGGGGCTTTGGGGTTTCGAGTTTTGGGGCTTTGGGGTTTCAGGTTTCATGGTTTTTGGTCGCATAGGTTCTCGCACTCGCTTCCCTCTCCAACTCCCGACTTCTAAAAATTCGATTTCCTTACCCTCTGGGCCCACAACACAGTTTTCATCCATCAAGGTAGTGACACATGGTGTCCTTAAGAAGGTCCACCTCACTCCCAGCGATGTCAGGGCCCCCCACTACTTTCACTTTTCGTTTCAGAGTTTCGGGCATTAGGAGTTTGTGCACCTATGCATCTCGAACTCCCGTTTGCCGAAATTATGAAATTATGGTATATTCATCTACTTGATCCAATGATCAAGTTCCTCTCCTACAATCTACAGTGTATATCGTTTCAGGATTTTGGGGTTTCAGGCTTCGGGAGTTTGTGCATCAACACAATCCACTTCTCCCGACAACCGAACTCCCGAAATGCCGAAATTTTTCTTGGACAATTAATGGTCCAGATCTCTCCTTGATCAAGGGTTGTGATCTAATCGCAAATTCATGTTTTTGTGAATTCTCACAAACTTTCCCTTTGACCTTTTCAATTCATGAGTCAGCGAAAGGCTGATCGCTCTCCATGCGTCCTTTCCGATGGACGGTCTTGCTGTATTCAGGATTTCACGTATCGCGATTTCCACACTCCTATGCAACTCCAAATGGTTTTAAACCTTGTGCATGTTCTCCAGATCTGACGGTTGTGAGGGTTCTCCTTTCCTCCCAAACAGATCTTATGGCTCCAACACTTCTGGTGTGGAGTTCTCTCTCTCCATGGTCAATTACCACGCCGGCTGCAGTTTAATTCGCTGCTACTCCTCCGGAGCTTCTTAACATAGCCAAGTAACTCCTTGGCCCTCAGATACATTCTGAGGTCTGAAATTAGTCCTCCAGACACAAATTCTTCTCAAAACCTCGGTCCAAATACCACTTATCCGGCCCATCCAGGCTCAACATTGAAACTAGGATCTGATACCAAACTGTAACGCCCCAGGCCGTCATCCCACTGGCTGGGCAAACACTATTGTGTGGAACAACATCATTCTCATACTTAATTAATAACATGCATTTAAATCGAATTAAACACATTTAACTCAGAGTAAGCACAGAGTTTACTGCTAACATAAATAATCCCTGGCATTAACAATAATTCATATGCACAACCGAATACATGATACATATAAGCATCACAGGCATGCAAAAACATAATATTAAGCATAAGCTGGTACTTATCTTTGAAACCGTGGTAATTCCACCAACCACGTGCAGACCTTCCATGAACCTCCCAACCTTAGACCACGTTGCTCATCACTCTCAGCAGTGGGTCACCCCCGAGCTGGGACTAAGCTGCACCCAAGGCAAGGAATCCTAGTCTAGGCTAAGGTTACAGGGAAAATTACATAGGATAACTAGAAGGATTCTTCCCAGGATTCCTTCTTACGCCTACTACTAACAGACTCTCATTCCCCACATGCATGTTCCACCTGGGAGTATACACCTTCACAAGCACAGTCCATCGATACTTCACCTCCCTCTCTGGGCCTCGACAACAGGCCGGATCAAGAATTCTTAGAGATCTGAAGCTGGTGCTGGACTCTCTCTGGGAGAAAACCACTTTTGAGAAGACTCTCTCACCTGGAGGGAGTTGCTCACAGGCCTGGAAACCTGCTTCTTCTACCACGCTTGATAACCCACTTCTTCAGCACACCCTTCGATTCAATTCCAATCGGGTGAGGGAAACCACAACAACATCAAGCACTCAGTTGACGCCAGGATGACGACCACAATAGAAAATGAGCATAGTCCCACAAATGGCAACAACTAGACGCTAAAACACAACACGCTCAGGCGATTATCTAGGTGTCGGGTTCTACAGAAGACACAAATCGGCTCATGGTTTATTGGTTACAGGATGCGTGACATGAAATTATGTAGAGGTCGAGGATGGAGGCCAAACGCAGAGACCAGACGAAATTTACAGGAATACAATGGACAATCACAGAGGTCTCATGGTTTTGGTTTTCAGTGTTGTGTGTGATATGCCGAGCTCAGACGCAGAGGTCACACAATTTAGATAACGAACGACATAATGGAGAACGAACCCACTCAGACACAACCATTAGCGGAAAGAATGGGAAGTGAACCCCCAACACGACTCATTTCCTGGGTTAAATTGCATGTGCCTGGGTCGACACATATTGCCCATGAAGCTGCATGCGTTCCATCAACATGTGTTCCTCCCCAAGAACTTAGGACAAACCATAGATTTCACATGGCTTTTTGGAATAATATTAAAATATTATTCCCAAGGACTTAAGCCCCTAGGCTCAACACTTAGCCTCTCTTCCCGACCTTCCAACCCCCAATCCCTTACCCACTCTATGGAAGCTTAGTCCCTCATCACTCATTCATCGTGGTCGGTCTGCACGCAGTGGTGTTTATATTTTTTATTAATGTTCTGCATGATTACATATAAAAAAGCAGGCTCCCGACCTTAACACTTAGGCTCTCTAGCCTAATAACACATAATCCCACCAGCTTATATAAACTTGGCTCACTAGCCTATAAAACATAATTACAATTCATAATGCAAGATTTATACTTCCTAGACATGATTTACAACAGGGCTCGGCCTTGGGGACATTACACCTGTAACATGTGGAAAATATCTTGCACTAGCTATGTTGGAACCTCCTTTGAGGTGGCAGGGTTGAATTGTCCAAGGTGTTGGAGGGGGATAATCCAATGGAGGCACCCTATGACAAAACAAAAAAGTCTTCAAAGGAAAATCCAAACCAAATAAAGAAATACATAGAGGTTGCTTGGTAAATAGGGTATTTCCACACAAGTCAAACACCTTAAGGCAATCACTCAGAAAAAACATATCAAATGTTAGTACACCATTGCATTACGTTGTTAAAAGCCTCAGAGAGGGAAATAGTCCATGTCCCTAGACAATGTGGCCACTTGAGGAAATATATTAAAGCAAAAGGAAAATTGTTTACATATGAGTTTTTGAAAATTGATTATCAAAAAACGAACCTCCATGCTCTTTAAATAGAGATCATGGACCAATTAGGTGCTAAGCCACTGATCAATATATCCATTAGTATCAAGTAGAAGATGAAACATTGGATCACTTTATGTATATAACATAATCATGACCATCACATTAGATAATTACAATGCATACTAAAGAAACACACTTTACCTAAAGACACAATAGATTGGTTTAATCTTAACTAACTCATAAGTGTCTAAATATCCTAACTTCCCCCTTAAGAACTTGGGATAGGATTGAAGGATTTTAAATGGTGAGAAAATATGAAAGGTATGGATGCATTAGAGCCTATCCCTCCTTAATGACAATGTCCTGAAATCTTAACATAGATTAAAGTTCAGAAAACTTTGCTTCTGCTAGTGACTTTGTGAAAATGTTTATAACTTGATCATCTGTAGGGAAATAGAGCACTTTGAGACCATGAGCTTGAAGAATCTTTCAGATGAAGTGCATGTGTAGCTCAATGTGTTTTCTATGCTAATGATGAACTAGATCTTTGGTGAGCTTAATGTCCCTCTGATTATCGCACAAGAGTGTGGTCAGATGTCCTTGTTTTAATCCAAAATTTGAAAGGATATGCTAAAGCCACAAGGATTCTTGACTTGCACTCACTGCTGCTCAATACTTTGCTTCTACTAAAGAAAAAGAAAGGGCATGTTTCTTCCTACAAACCCAAGTGATAGGTCTAGAACTAAGATTGAAAACATAACTTGTAGTAGAATTTTGATCATTAGGGTCACCATCCCATTCAAAATCGGTTAAACCAACTAACAAAGGATCCCCCTAAACTATAATTTATCTCAAATGAGATTGTACCTTGGATATACCAAAATATCTTTTTTGCTACTTTCCAATGGATATCATGGGGTGTTTACATATACCAGTAAAAAGGACCAATAACAAAGGAAATATGAAGATGAGTATGAGTCAAATACAAAAGGATACCAACTATTTAACGATACAGAATGGCATCTATAATGGGTGTAGTAAAAGTGGTGACAAGTTTGACTCTAAACTGAAAGGGAGATGGAGCTAGTTTACAATATTCCATGTGAAAGTGATGAAGAAGGTCACATGCATACCTAGATTGGGAAATGAAAATTCCTTTCTTGGTTTGCAAGACTTGAAGGCCAAGAAAATAATGCAAATCTCCTAAGTCTATGATTTCAAATTTCTTCTTCAGGCTAGATTTCAAATGGGTTAAAAGTTTTGGGTCACTACCAGTGAGATGATTACCTACTTTCATATTATAGACATTGGGGTCATAATGAAATCTAGAAAAACCATTGTGAAGAAAAAAGCTATCGTTTAACATACCAAGCTCGAGGAGATTTCTTAAGGCCATAGAGAGATTTATTAAGGTGGAAAAAAATGTCGGAGTCATTCTAAATATATCCATGAGGTTGTTCCATGTAAATTTATTCTTGCAAATCCCCATGCAAGAAGGTAGATTTAACATCCATTTAATGGACCTCCCATTTATATAAATGAATGGAATGAGGCAAATGGAATTCATATTGTATACAAGGGAAAAGTTTTCATTATAATTAATCCATTCTACTTGAGAAAATCTTTTGGCCACTAACTAGGCCCTTAGGTCTTTCAACACTTCCATCCGATGCGTACTTAGTTTTATACACCCATTTAAATTTGACATTTTTTCTTCCTTTTGGAAGAGGTACAAGTTCCCTAGTATCATTCGCCATTTAGGAATGATATTATTGACTTATTTCCACATCCCAATTTGGATGGAAAAACTCGTTTGCAAATGTTTATGGATCATGTGTCTTTGAAACTTGAGCCAAAATAGAGGAGGGCCACTATAATTAAGAATGCATACGATGATGATATGAAGGATCATCATCAATATCACTAGCCACTTCTTGTGTTGTACATAATTATCTAGGAAGTTATGGTGCTAGTGTAGGTTCATGTTCAACATACCTAATTGGAGGAAGGTGAGTAGGTGGAGGTGGATTTGCATCCTCACTATCATCATTTGAAGAAGAAATCAGAAAATCAGCACTAGCATAAAATTTGTTGAATATGGCTCGCAAGCCAAATATGGAACATATGTCAAATTAAGCTTATAGACTAAGAGGCCTTCATAAAAATTAATGTATCTCCTAATAATAATTTTAATGGAATGAGTTTGAAGAAGTCTATAACCTTTTACATATTCATAATATCCAACAAAAATTCATTTCTCACTCTTATACTATAATTCTTTTCTTTTCTCATTAGGAATGTGAGCCCAAACTTCACTACCAAACTCATGCAAGTGACTTACATCTGGTTTAATTTTACTCCAAGCTTATTTTACTTTTGTATATTTTAAAGCCTTTGTGGGAGTGTGATTAACTATGTAATTTGCACAATTAATGGCCTTTTACCAAAATTGAGGACTTAATCCCTTAGAATGGATTATACAATTTCTCATTTCATTTAATGTGAGATTATTTCTCTCTAGAACACTATTTTTTTGTGGTGTATATGGAATACTATGTTGCATCTAAATACCCTGTGCTATGTAGTAATTTGTAAATTTATTGTTAACATATTCACCTCCATTATCACTTCTTAACTTTTGAAGTTGATGTCTAGATTATTTTTCTACAAGGGCCTTGTTAGTCCAAAACATGTCAAAAATTCCACTCTTTAGGTTGGAGGAACCAAGTGAATTTGGAGAAGTCATCAATGAAAGTGAGGAAGTACTTGAACCTACAGAAATAAGCAGAAGGAATCAAACCATACAAACCACTACAAACAATATGCAAGGGAGCCAAGCTGTGCCAATAGGTCCATTTTTCAAAACTGTCATGATGATGTTTATCAAGAACACAACTGTGACAAACACCATCTCTGCAAGAAATGAGAGGAATACTAGTCACCATATTCTATTTACATATTTTCTACAATGAACGATACTTTAGATGACTAAATTTCTCATGCAAAAGTTTCCTAAAGTCATTGCTATGAGCAATAAAAATTGATGGAAGAGATGATGACCCAAAATTGTCAAATATGTAACCTTGTAATATCATCAACAATTCTATTTGTTAGGACATGCTTAGGATATTTTAAATACTTGACTAAAACTTGATGAGGTGAAAATTCTCTTGTTTTACCTTCACCTAAATGAGTGATTTCATATACTGACAGAAGGTCACAAGAAATACTTGGAACACATAATACATCATTAAAATGGCCATCATCTACCTGAACTATTCCAAACCCTAAAACACTAAGA
>JASDQU010012763.1:213450-232632 GCA_032191745.1 Picea mariana
ACCAACTACAACATGGAAAAGGAAAGAAATTCCACACAATGAAAAATTTCGAATAGCATTGGTCACTAAAGAATGCAAAGAAGAATATGAATGGTTCATAGATAGTGGGTGCTCATCTCATATGACCGGAGATCAAAGCAAATTTGTCATATTGAAGAAAAAGGGTGGAAATGTTGCATTTGGAGATGACTCATCTACCAAAATACTTGGAAAAGGAACTGTAAAGCTTGGAAGTGAAAATGCCACAGCAGGAAAAGTCCTATTGGTTGAAGACTTGAAGCATAATCTACTCAATTTTAGTAAAATGTGTGATCAAGGATACACTCTTACGTTTGACTCTTGAAAATGTAAAATAAGAGAAAATAAATTAGGAAGATTAGTTGCAATTGCAACAAGAATACCGAACAACATATACAACCTAGACATGAAGAAGAGAGAGAAGATAAAAGCCACAGAAAAAGATTCCAAGGAAGAAAAAGTCCCAAAGACCAAAAATAAGGATGAAGTATTATTGAGTGCCACATGTTCAAGGGGAGCAACCCCAAAGAAGAGAGTNTTCCATTAAACTCAGGGGGAGAAGCCCTACCCTTTGCCATTGATGTCAAAGGGGGAGAGAAATTGGGATCATTATGATAGGGGGAGAATGAGTGTTTCCATCAATGACAAAGGGGGAGATTGTTGGAATATTGGTTGTTGTCATTGATGTCAACCTTAGTCATGGGTTTTGGACTGCAAGAATGATGAAGGTATTTGGACATGAAGGAAAATGCACATGCATATACAACACCCATGGATGGATAGTATACATCATGTTGTTTCCAGTGGTATGTGGCACATCATGTGAATCCTCATGGTTGAGGAGAAATGAATTTTTGAAGATGACAAAGTGACTTGAAGAAGGAAGTACATATAGGCTCTGAAGATAATTAAATAAAATAATTACAAAATATGAAAGTGTCAAGTCGACCCTAATGTTAAAAGGAAGTGACATAAATGGTATAAATAAATATCATTATACATTCATTTGATACACAAGTCGAATTTCAGAGGAAATCAAAAGTAAAGAAGGCCGGATTTCAAGGGAGGATGAAGTCTTTTGGTGATGTGTTCTAAGTTTCAACTCTTGATTCGCTACAATTATGGAGATGCACTCTGTGAAAGATAGGGTTTTTGACCAGTCCTGAAGCTAGTCAATAAACATGTGTTTTGGGTAAAAAAGTCATAACTTCTTCATCGAGAATCCAAATGATGTGGGACAAATTGCATTGGAAGGATTACAGACTTTAGTTTCTTGTGTGTGAGTTTCAGAATCTGATGTTAAATATTGATCGCGGGGCATTCTGTACAAGTTCAGTCTCCTGAATAAACCAAAATTGAACAAGGTCTACCATTCTCTCTATAACTTCTTTTTAGGGAGGATTCAAGGAGTGAAACTTGGAGAAGTTTCAGAGAATAAACTGAGTAATATTATCTATAGGATCAAAGTATTCCAAGAATTGAATAATTGTAGAAATTGAAGAAGTCTAAGGAAGCATTATCAGGTTCTATGTGATGGTTGGTTGATGGTGATGATTTAATGTGAAGTTTTATTATCTCTAGGATATTCTTGGGCGGAAGGAAGGGGCAAGGATGGAGAGTTCAAATATCTCTTGATATTGGAGGATTGTATCTTCCTCTTGGAGGTTTATCCCTCCCTTTACATTTGGAAGTTGTAGCTACCTTTGGAAGTCATTACTTCCCTTGAACAATAACTAATGATTATTTCTCATATATTGTGCATGGTGTATTGTGGTGTATTGGTGTAACTCTTATACTATTGTTCATTGCTCATTGTATATAATTGAATGGTTTAAGTATAAGTTGAAAAATGTTTTAAATTGTACTTGATACTGATTCACCCCCCTCTTAGTATCAACAATATGAACATACAACTCATGCTGGTAAGCTCTTGATTCCGCTTCCCTCCACAATTTTTTTAATAAACTCTTTATCTCTTCTCGATGAAGATCAGATGGGATAATTGAAAAATATATCCTTTCCTTTTGAGGTTATCATTCCTTTTAGATGAGGTCAGGATATTCACTTTCTCTGTGTACTTTTTCTTTCCCTTCAACTTCCTCCTCTTCTGTTAGAATTTGTGAGGATTCTAATTCCTCTTTGGATTCAAAAGAGGAGGCCATAAACTATCAATTGAGGAGCCTAACTATCCCCTCTTCCTCCACCCTACCCATATAATATGGAAGGGGTTGGCATAAAATCCTATTCCGATCTCCAAGGATTCAAGGAAGGGGTGAAAATATCTTATCTCCAAATCCCAGAAATGGCCCCTTTTTGATCTTGTTTTCGATAAACAATTATCGATAAAGGGGAAGCTTGGAGCATCGAAATCATTGAGAGGATTTCCCCCATGAAGTGTCTCTCCTTAAATTGTAGGGGTGTGGTTAGACTGTCCGAAAAATATGCCCTCAAAAGGATGACTGGCATTAACCAACCAAACATCATTTTTATAAAAGAGACCATGGAAAACAGTTCATAAGTTTCCGCTCTTTTAGAAAATTTATTAAAAAAAATGAGTTTTGTTTACATGGAATCTCGGGGGCGATCACAAGGGCTAGCACTCGATTGGAATAACAGATCGACAAAATTGATCAATAGTGTGGGATTTGATTATGGACTAGGGGAAGTGATTCTATTGTCTGATATGGGGTTGGAGCTTACTGTAATAAATATATATGAGACTTATATTGAGAGGGTTCAGTTCTAGGAAGCTCTGATGAACAAATATTTCATCAACTTTGATGCACTGATTTTTTTTGGGGGAGGGACTTAAAATTTCGATAGGGTCAACTAAGGTTTGGGGGCCCTGAGCCAGACCTAACCCCTTATCGTATTTTTTCATGCATCTTTCTAAAAGTAGAGGGCTCTTTGATATTACCCCCATAATACTAATCCCCACATGGAGAAATAATAGAGTTGGATATGAAAGGTTAACAAAACGTTTGGATTGTTTTATGGTCTCAGATAAACTTCTGGATGGAAATTTACAACTAAGGAAATGGGTGGGTACTAGTGGGGCTTCAAACCATTATCCCATTTTCCTTGAGGTGGAAAAAGGGATGAAAAATCATGCCAGTCCATTCAAATTCAAAGAAGAATGACTTAGGGTTAATGTTTTTTTAAGGGATTTGTCCCAGTTTTGTATAAGTAGAATGTATTAGGACTATGACGAGGATGATGATGGTTGTTGATATAGTTGGTTAGTTATTTATTATTGTTTTTAGGGTTTTCAAGGAAAGGTTATGTTAGCACCAGAAGTCACCTCTGGATTGTGACAGAGGTAAGCCCAGTACCCATCAGTTTATATGTCATGGTTAATGGATTTAAAGAGGTCAAATGGGGGAGACTCGAGAGAATATCATTTTAACTCAGAAAACTGGGGCAATATGCACAAGCAAATGAGGTCTTGATTAGCTTCAACAAGTAAGTTGTAGTAAGGGTGAGTAGGAGGAAGAAATTGAGGAGAAGATGTAAAGGTCTGCTCTAGACATTAGGTCTTCCAACAGCCTAAGGAGGAAAAACTCTGAAAACAAGATCTTCTTGAATTCAAATTTTCAGGAAACTGAAAATGCTATAACTGCACTACAATCAAACATTCATTACAACATATTCACAACAATCCATGCGGATCCTTCGATCATGAAAATTCAGTATAAGATGCAAGTAAGATGGAAATAGAAGTTGAATTTAATTAAACAAGAAGTCTCATATCAAGTTACATAACCAATGAACCAGAGCTTCATTAAAACATTACAATACATGAGCTTAGCTCAACCATCGACCATAACAAAATATTAAAACTGAGTATTTATACTCATAAAAAATTGTCACCACTCAGAGTGCACTCTGGTCATTGAATTCAAGGCACGATGTTTGCATCTTCTTCTGTCAGGCTGCACTTGCATTCTTCTGTCAGACGCAAGATTAGATCGGTATGGGATTTGCAGAAACATCCATTGACAGGGGGACTTTGTGCTGACAATCTGCCTCCACTACCATATTTTCCATGCTTTCCATTTATGGGGTGAAACGAGGTTTCAACCACCTCCCCCATTTCCATTAACTACTTTCCTCGAGATTTGGAAAATACCTGACACCCATGAATTCTCAAAGAGATGTTCACGACTCTTTCAATTCAACCTCGACTCCTTGATATCACACAGATATTCCTCTATGAACAATACAAACGCTTTCGGCCTTGGTGCAGCTTCTCTCCATCACTTCATGCGACCTCGGGCCATGACCTGGAGCTCTCTATGTAAACATTTGGGAATTTTCATTTCTAGATTCGTTACTTTACCTAATTCGAAATATATCGATGCTCGAATCTATGAAAAAACCCATCCAGATCGACAGTCGGGTCTAATTTGAATTTAACGGCCAGGATTCTTTCTCAAAAACCTCATCCAACCGCCCCTCAACAGGTGCTTACCCTTATTTATGGCCCTACTTCCCATATAAGCATGGGTTGTGATCGTGGTCCCAACTCTAGGGCACTTCGTAGCTTCATGTTTCATGGATCTACGCTGCGCTCCATGCTAAAACCCCCAAGTCGCAAAATCACGATTTCTCAGATCGGGCACCAAGTGTCCCTTTGAATCGGACGACCCAGATGAATATCAACATTTTGGGACTTCGTGTCTTCAACATTTTGGGACTCGGGAAATCTACGCATTCCTCACTTCAACTTTCCCGAAATGACTTTCTCCCTAATTTGGATCTGGTGCCACACGTTCTGCTGGATCGGACGACTCCTACTGACTTCGGATTTTGGGATTCAAATATTTTACAAATAACTTCAACAATGTTCTGAACTCCTGATTCCCGCGCTTATTATTCACCATTGATCTCTGAGCTTTGACATGAAAATTCCTTTGCCACACTGAACTTGCTTCACTCGCTTGATTTGAGTCCATATCAGACCACTCTAAGTGTTATTCTTTGAACTTATGGTTGCGGGTTCTGTAAACAAATACTTAGGTGATTGGCTGAAGGCTTGGGAAGGAAAAAGGATCAGTGATAGAGGAAAAGAGGGAAGTGGTCAACCTTAGAGAAAATAGGAAAGTAGAGGGCCGAGACTTCTCAGGTAAGACGACAAGGAAAACAAGTCGTTCAAACGAATGAAGGCAAACAGAAGGAAAATCTACAAGACGAAAGGGAAAAAACTTAAGATTGGGTCTGCAAGAGGAGGAGAGACAAGAAAAATTATAGACATAGGTAGAAACCACAAACCCATAATTACTTTGACAAGTTTATGTGATAAAATTTGGCTCCACAGGGGATGGCATGCTCCCTATGAGCTGCCAAGAAAAGTAGTTTCAGCGCCTTAGTATTGGGTTATGGAGTCTAGCTATTTAAAACAAAATAAACATAAAAACATGAACGATATTTACAATGGTGGGACGCCAAGTGCAACTTCAAACAAAAACATTTTTAGAAAGTGCCCATTAACAGGGCCACCAAAAACTTCATTACCCTCCATATTCTGCAACCTGTAAGTATTATTGGGGAATATATCAGAGATTCTAAAGGGGCCGATCCACAAGGAATCAAATTTACCATGCTTTCCTTTGTCCTGCTTGAGTGAATCCAATTTGAGTACTAGATATTCGAGCAGGAAATCCTCCTTTCTCACTTTCCTGTCAAAAGACTTCTTGATCTTCTATTGATGCTCATGTGCTTTTTCTAGTATATGCTCCCTAGTTTTTTGCACTTCTACCAACTACAATATCCTCCTGACCATGTCATCAGGTTCTCCTTGGTAGTCTTGGAAGAATTTTGCCACTGGTAAGGCCAGGTGAGAAGGAAAGATGACCTCAATTCTATATACAAGCTGAAAATGAGAGACGCAAAGATATCTCTTCAGTGTCACTCTGTCAGCCCATAAAGCAAACTTGAGCTTTGAATCCCATGCTTTCTTGTTTTCCTCTAGCAGTATTTTGATAATTTTTATAAGTCTCTTGTTAGAGGACTGTGTCAGTCCATTTTGGGGGTAGTAAGGAGTTGAGTGAATCAATGCAATCCCAAACTTCTCACAGAATTGAATCAATGGTTCAGCCTTAAAGGATGCATCATTATCAGTGACAATTCTTTTTGGACAACCAAACCTTGCTATAATATCCTCAAGAAAACTCGATGATTACCTTGTGATAAGCACTCCTTGTGTGGATGGCTTCTATCCATTTGGTAAAGTAATCAGTGGCAATCAAGATCCACCCGTGTTATTGTTGAGACCCGAAATTGACATCCCCATTACCCTATTATACTCTTCACCTATACCATTTTGGCCTACCTAAAGCTTGAGGGAATGACAAGAACGCTACCATTTGCTAGTAATAAGGTCATAAGGTAAAGTATGGTTAATTCATACATTTTGTGGTTTATAGAGTTAAGGAATTAAATATTTCATGTACTAATGATTTAATTTGTCATATATAAATATTTGACCTCTAGATATCCAGTGTTACTATACCAGCTCAACTATCTGGTACTTGCGCACCAAGACTGTCACTGTCTGAATCCGGTACCAAACGCATCTGGTACTAAAATCTTACCTATTGAGATCCGGTACCAACAACCACACACTGTTATGATCCGGTACCAACGACCACGCACTGTCATGATCCGATACCACCTTTTGCGCACTGCCATGATCCGGTACCATCTACCTGTTACGATCTGGTACTAATATGGAAGATCTTAATGCACTAAGTTAAGTTCCAGATCTCGCCTAAGCCAAATGGTGGACGTCTATTTACTTTAGCAAGGCTATGATAAGAATAGTTTGTTGATTGCCTCATCCTCATGCACTTCGTGTCATGAGGATGAAGCTAAAGATGTAACCGAATGATTGAACTTAACAACTAATTGATTTGCAAATCACTTCACCTCCTTGTGTTTCACAATTAATACTATTAAATAGTTGTGGCAAGGATGGTGGAAGTGTAGGAGAGTTAGCATATTACCAATATGTAAAGCAGCGTATGATAGCACAAAACATATTCTAAGTGAAGATCAATGGAATGCCATTTTATCTCCATATCTTGATTATCTATGGTCAAGTATGAATTGAGTTGTTAGTGAAAGTTTGATTTTATGTTTTGAAATGTGAGTGAGAGTAATGTGTGTGTTGAAGACAAGCCTCCTGTAGACTTCAGTAGCTAACCTGTTGAAGTGGCAAGGGACCACTGCCCAACAAAGGTCAGCCTCTTCGTAGATTAGCATTAGCATTTGTTTTCAGTAGTATAAACATTAAATTAGCTAAAGCTTTAACTCTGTTAGCTGATAGCAGTACAACTTAGACTATGATTTCCATTATATAATTGCTTAGAGATCTTTACTTTCTCTGTTTTTGCATATGCTCTATTCTCATGAATTTGATTTCCTTGAGTGATCATAGATGTTGGCAGAAATAGTCAAAACTATTTGGATAAGAACTAGTGAATTTCATTGTGAACCAAAGTAGAACAAACATATTGACTATTGAACTACCCATGCTATGCTTTGATGATTGATGTGTGATTTCCTTTTAGAAGTGTGGATTGCATAGTTAGTTTTCTAGGTCAGATAACATAGTTGATCTGTCAAACCAACTCCATCTCATACTTACATGTGCCATAATGGAGTAGATAGCCTCTCTGTGAAAGACAACCATAGTGCATTGCAGTTTGCTATTTTGATTTGTTTCCAGCATGCATAATCTAGTTTAATTCTATACTCGTGACATTAGAAATTACCTTTCTTACTGGTGTCTTGTAACTCTATTGATTATGAATCCTGGATTGATAATTAATGAGTGCATTATACTAAACATATAAGTAGCACAACAACTATCCACTTGAAGAAGGATGAATTTCCCCAATGAAATCTAGGCCCCATTGCTGAAAGGGTCTTGAAGCTACCACATGCTTCAATGGCAAAGACTTGAGTTTTTTCTTCCCGGAGAATTTTTGGCACTTGACACAAGCCCTGATTTTTTCACAGACATCGGTAAATAGAGTAGGCCATAAATACCCAGCCCTGAGAATATTATAGGTTGTGGTACTCCAGAAGTAATGTCCCCCACAGAGGCTGTCATGAAAATCAAACATAATTTTTTGGGCTTCCTGTGGGTCTAAACATCTCAAAATCATTCCCAGAGGGTCTTTCCAATACAAAACCTGATCAATGAGGCAATATTTAATTGCTTTAAGTAGTAAATATCTTGGCTTGCTTTTTCCTATTTCGTCAGGAGGCCTTAACTCCTGCATAAAATATATAATGTCTTTGTACCAGGTGCGTTCTGCCAACAGAGGGTCACCCAGAGAACTTATATCAGTGAACTTAGCTTTCTGATTTTCTGAGCAAGTGTTTATGAAGTTAACCCCCAAATGTTTGTAATTAGATTAAGCCAATAGCTTGGCTAAACCTTGGCCCTTAACTAGTTTGGTGGGCTTTATTTCCAGATCAAATTCAAGGATTTTGGCAATCCACTTGCTCCTCCTTCTATCTACGTCAAGCTGAATGAGAATGTCCTTCACAGAAGATGAAGGAACATATGCAATGAGATTCGAATGAAAGAAATAGATCCTGAAAGGTTTTAGGGATTTCACCAAAGCATAGGCCTGCTTCTCCATGATGTCATATTTGATCTCTGTATCTCTTAATGCCTTGCTAAAAAAGGAAATAGGCTGCTCCAGCCCCTCAAGATTCTTTTTCAATAAAACAACTACCACTGTGTCAAATGAAGCAAAGGATAAAATCATAAATATTTTGGAATAAATAGGATTGATGAGCACAGGTGCTTCGGTCACGACCTTCTTTATTTGATCGAAGGAACTACGAGATCCAACAGTCCATTTGATTTTGTTTCCTATTCTCAACATGGCTCACCATTTTAGAAAAATTAGAAACAAACCTTCTAAGAAAATTAATCTTCCCCAAGAAAGACTAAACTTATTTCTTGGATCTAGGGAGTGCTAAGGTTTAGAGGGATGCCACCCTGCTAGGATCAACGTTTACTCCCTCAGACGATACTATGTGCCCCAATAATTTTCCCTCCTTCATAGCAAACAATGACTTCTTGGGATTGAAGGAGAGACCAAATTTTCTACATTTTTGGAAGACCTTTCTTAGATGATGACTATGTTCTTTATCAGTCCTGGCAAAAAATGTAATGTCATCCAGATAAATGACTACAAATTTATCCCTTTCCCCAATAAAGGCGATGTCCATAGCGCGCTGGAAATTTTCTTCTGCATTCATCAATCCAAAGGGCATCTTGGCATACATGAATGTACCCCATGGAGTGGTGAATGTTGTCTTCTATCTGTCCTCAGGTAAGAAAGAAATTTGATTGTAGCTAGAAAATCTGTCAATCATGGACATCCTGGACGCACCTGTTACCCTCTGCAATATGTGCTCCATTTTTGGCAATGGGTAATTATCCTTCTTGGAGCTTCTTTTTAGGTTTCTAAAATCGACACAAACTCTGATTTCTCCACTCTTCTTTCTCACTAGGGCCAAGTTTTCCACCCATTCATAATACCTCAAAGGAATGACGATCTGGGCACATAAAAGCTTCTTTACCTCTTTCTCCATGATAGGCAACAAAATAGGGTTGATCTGTTTCAGTTTCTTCCTAAATGGATTTGCCTCCTCCTTTAGTGGGATCTTATGCTCAATGATGCTTGTGTCGTATGTTCTGAGATCCTCATAAGTCCAGGAAAACACGTCAGTAAACGCCTTTAATAACTCAACATATTCAACCCCTTGTTCCCTCGATAGACTGCTCGACAACTTGACAAATTTTGGATCTTTCTTTGTACCAATGTTGCATTCATCTACATCAGCATCATCAACCGATCCTTTAACTTTCAATGCCACATCATTTCTATCAAATAGTCTTTCCAAAGGAACTAGTCCCTTTGGAATGTGATTTCTAGGCAACTGAACAATATGTTGATTAGTGATTTTGTTTAGGAAAACATCAACATGAGGATTACTTTCAGAATATTGATCTTTATCAATATGTAGCGCAGAAAATTCATCAACAGTCTCAAGGAATATTTTGATCTCAAGATCATCCTCAAATACTTTCCAATGCTTGACATTGTCAGGTATAGAGGGCCTGTAATTTACTTCTACGTCATACCTAAGATTTGGTGGCAAAGGGACTCTGAAATTTCTTGCTGAAACAACCAAAGAATCAACCATGATATTTTCTTCTCTTGGAATAAATGAAATGTTGAAAGCTAGGAAAAAATTTTCAGCAAAGTCCCACACTTCATTTCTATAACTTCTTAGCCTAGGGTTCTTAGCTTGATAGATATTTCTGACTTGATGGACAATTAACTCAACATCTCCAAATATTGATATCTCTTCAATTCGCATGTCCTTTGCAGCCCTCAAACCCAAAACAAGAGCTTCATATTCTGCCACATTATTGGTAGCTTCAAATTCTAACTTGTAGGACAGAGTTATAATTTCTTGAACAGGTGAAACAAGGAATACTCTAGCACCAACACCTTCTCTAGAAGAGGCTCCGTCAAATAAAATTTTCCAAATAGAGGTAATCAGAGGAGAATATTCACAAAGAGTAAGGGATTGCTTTCTAATTTCAAGAGGGGGTTCAGGAGCGTCAGTGAGTTGCAATAAACTAGCTCCCAAATATGTGTCAATAGAAAAAACAGGATGGGTCATGGGGTTTGCTTCATCACTAATAATGTATGCCAATTGAGCTTCCCTATAAATTCTCCTGTGATCTCCCCCAAAGACCAGAATGGTAGCATAGGTGAGGTCCATCTGCAAAGTTCGACTATTCTTTTTATCCAAGATCTAGATAGAAGCATCCTAAACTTAGGGGTAACGTTGGCTACCATGATGTCCATGATCATTCTTTTCATTGGCAGTTGGAATAAAGATACGACCAAGTCTCTGATAACCCCAAGGAACTTGACCTTTCTGGAGTCGAAAGAATATAGGTCGTGGTAGGCTTTTGTAATCTCCAGACTGAGCTCTTCCATGACGAGTTTAGGCATAAGATTGTGAGATGCCCCTGAATCCATCAAACAGTTGTGCAACACCTTGTCATGTATGTTCAGTGAGGTATAGAAGGGAGGAGAGGAGTCATATTTGTCTTCTACTAAAGGAACTAGGATAATTACTAGCTTTTCATCTTGCAAATTGACTGAGTCTCTGGAGTGAGACATGGGTTCATACTGCAATAGTTTAGAGAGGCTTCTTTGGAAATCTTCATGTTTGACCAGCTCAGAAAGGGGTACAGGGATTCTAATTTTTTGAATTTCATGGTCAAAATTAAAAGAGGGAGGGGGATTTAGAACTTTTTCACTTCTGGAACATGAACGTTAATTACTGGAGAGGATGCTTGTGCCTTATTACCTTTGTTGATGTCTGCTATATCTTTAGCAGGCTTCTTTGCTTTGGTAGGTTGGTCAGGAACATCAGGCCTTCCTTATTTCTTCCTGGACCTCAGATTATATCTGTTTGGGTTGTTGCTGGCCTTGTCTCACTTACTAAGCTCATTAAGTTGGTTGTCCATGAGAGATTCCTCATATGCAGATTGAGTCAAATGAGGAAAGGAGGAGGTGTCTCCAAGGCAGTGGATTTCAGGATCAAGGTCCTCATCCTCATCTTCATCATCTGTAACAAGATTATTTTGGAGAGGGGTATGGATGTTCTGATAATTTCTATCTTTGTTCAACTTATCCATCTCAGGAGACATAGATTTTACTAATTTAGTAAGTTCATCAACTTGAGGATGGATAGTAGAGGAACCAAAGGTTGAGACTTCAGACCTCCCTCTTCTTCTGTCTGTGTCAGCCTTGCTCCTACATTTATCAAATGCAAATATATTAGACTCTACTTCAAGGGATGCATCTTGCATATGAGCCAATGAAGTAGATCTTGTTTCTCTTAGCTGGAGACAAAAGTCAGCATCAAAAGCGCTAGCATAAGTAATATTTGTAGAGGTTTCTATGGGATTGAATTCAGTGGGGATTTTATTATACATTTTATTAAACCTATTGGAGAAATCAGACACATATTCCCCTTCCTCTTTCTTCAGAGCCCCAAACTCTCTAATATAGTACATGAGATCTTTTTTGTCTCCCCAATCCTTTAAGAAGACTTCATCTAGGGCTTCAATCCTGCTAATAGATCCAGGGGGAAAGGCCCTGAACCACTTCCTAGCTTCATCATCGAGGCTATGAACAAAGATCCTCATCCATACATATTCATTCTCTATGGCATGATTATCTATGAAAATATAAAAGGCTTCAAGATGTGCTTATGTAGTTATGTCTCCCTCACCCATGAACTTAGGCAACTGATTAAGGTAGCCATCTGCTGGGAGGGCATTAAGAGGCTGAGGAAAAATAAGAGGGGCATACCTAGAAGCTATTATATCTTCCATTCTGGTTCTGGGGGGATTTGCTCCTGCCATTGGAGTGTGAATAGGAGGAGAAGCAGGTGGAGATGGAGTTCGTATATGTGAGACTAGAAATGTACTTATGGGGAAAAAGGTAGCAGAGCTGATAGGAAAAGAGGCTTCTCCTACAACGACTCTGATAGGGGAAGGGATAGTAAAACTTGGAGTGGGAAAATATTCTAAGGTCCTAGGTATGAGCCAGGGAACAACTTCAGAGGAGATGGGAGTGTCAAAACTTTCTCCTTCCAAACCAAGGCCAGGGGAGGAGAAAACAACAGGAAAAATCCCAAAATTTAAGGCTACAGAAACTCCAATAGAAGATATAATAGGAGTATGAGAAGTAGCTAATGGAGTTTCAGAGGGAGGATGATGAAAATTACCAGAATCACCTAGTTCAACATCTGAAGTAGCTTCTTGAGGTGTCTTTCCTTTTCTGATAATCTTCTCTGGGTCAACTTCAGGCGTGGCTAGAGACAGTTGTGGGTGATACCTCACGTGTCTTCCTTTCGGAGCCAGCTAAAATAGTGGAGTTAGACCAGAGGAGTCGCCGGATAGTGGAGTCTCCAGGTGCAGGTTGCAATCTTCAATGGTACTGAGTTATGATGCACCTTCAAAATCAATAATAATCTTTGTCGTTCTATCCCATGGAAATATTCAATTCATCCCCGACAATGATGCCATAAATGTTAGCACCAGAATTCACCTTTGGATTATGGCATAGGTAAGCCCATTACCCATCAGTTTATATGTCACGATTAATGGATTTAAAGAGGTCAAATGGGGCAGACTCGAGAGAATATTGTTTTAACTCAGAAAACTGGCGAAATATGCACAAGCAAATGAGGTCTTGATTAAATTCAGCCAATAAGTTGTAGTAAGGGTGAGTAGGAGGAATAAATTGAAGAGAAGATGTAAATTCATGCTCTGGACATCAGGTCTTCCAGCAGCCTAAGGAGGAAAAACTATGAAAACAAGATCCTCTTGAATTCGAAGTTTCAGGAAACTGAAAATGCTATAACTGCACTGCAATCAAACACTCGTTTCAACACAGTCACCACAATCCATGCGAATCCTTCGATCATGAACATTCGGTACAAGATGCCAGTAATATGGAAATAGAATATGACTTTCATTAAACATGAATTTTCATATCAATTTACACAACCAAAGAACCAGAGCTTCATTAAAACATTACAATACGAGATCTTACCTCAACAATTGACCATAACAAAATATCAAAACTGAGTATTTATACTCAGAACAACTTGCCACCACCCATAGTGTGCTCTAGTCATTTCATTCAAGGCACAAAATCTACATCTTGTTCTATCAGGCTGTACTTTCATTCTTCTATCAAACACAAGATCAGATCGGTATGGGCTTTGCAAAAAAATCCATTGACATGGGGACTTTGTGCTAACAATATGCCTCCACGAGTAGCTTTTCCATGCTTTCCATTTATGGGGTGAAACAAGGTTTCAACCACCTCCCCCATTACCATTAACTACTTTCATCGGGATTGGGAAAAGAGATAACACCCATGAATGCTCCAGGAGACATTCACGACTCCTTCAAGTCAACCCCGACGCCTCAAGACCACGTAGATCTTCATCTGTGAAAAATACGAACACTTTCGGCCTTGGCGCAACTTCTCTCCATCTCTTCATGCGACCTCGGGCCATGACCTAGGGCTCTCTATGTAAAACTTCGGGAATTCGCATTTTGGGAGTCATTACTTTACCTGATTCAAAATATACTGAGGCTCAAATTTGTGAAAAAACCCATCCAGATCGACGATCGGGTATTCTTTGAAATTAATGGCCAGGATGCTTGCTCAAAAACCTCATCCACCTGCCCCTCAACAGGAACTTACCCTTATTTATGGCCCTGCTTCCCATATAACCATGGGTTGTGATTGTGGGCCCAACTCTAGGGCACTTCGTGGCTTCGCGTTTCGTGGATCTATGCTGCGCTCCATGCTAAAACCCCCAAGTCACAAAATTGCAATTTCTCAGATCGGGCGCCACGTGTCTCTTTGAATCGGACGACCCAGATGGATATCATCATTTCGGGACTTCGGGTCTTTGGCATTTCGGGACTCAGGAAATCTGTGCATTCCTCACTTAAACTTTCCCAAAATGAATTTCGTCCTGATTCAGATCTGGTGCCATGTGTCCTGCTGGATCGAATGTCTCCTTTTGACTTCAGATTTTGGGGATTCAGATCTTTTACAAATAACTTCAACAATGTTTTGAAATCCCGATTCTCGTTCTTATTATTCGTCAACAATATCTAAGATTTGAAATGAAAATTCCTTCGCCACACTGAACTTGCTTCGCTCGCTTGATTTGATTCCATATCAGACCACTCTAAGTGTTGTGCTTTGAACTTATGGCTGCGAATTCTGTAAACAAATACTTGGGTGACTGGCTGAAGGCTCAGGAAGGAAAAAGAATTAGTGACATAGGAAAATATGGAAGTGATCAACCTTAGAGAAAAAATCAAAGAAGAGGGTTGAGAATTCTCAAGTAAGACGACAAGGAAAACGGGTCGTTCAAAGGAATGAAGGCAAAAAGAAGGAAAATATACAAGCCGAAAAGGAAAAAACTTAAGATTGGGTCTGTAAGAGGAGGAGAGACAGGCAACATTACAGACATAGGTAGAAACCACAAACCCACAAGTACTCTGACAAGTTTATGTGATAACAGGTTCTCAGACTAAGTAAGGACTATTGCGATCTAGGGAGATCGATTTTAATGAAGGGAGGAATGTACAATGTGCAGCACTAGATTTTGCATGAAGATGAATAAAGAGCCAAAGCGGCAAAGCTTTGTGGACATAGCCCCAGGGGGGGTGAACCATGATATATCTGTGTTTTATGTGATTGTACGTAGTGTTTATGATTGCATTTACTTTGATAAATTTTATGATGAATATGTTTCTTTTTAAAGGAATGAACACTGCGCATTAGGAATAAGCTAATCTAACCTGCAGAACAACACTAAGTAAATAAATGTTATAGTTAGTAAATAGATCGGTATCTTGTTTTATAGTAGATGAATACATGGTTATGATCAAATGCGACTAGAATGATTAATAATGTCCTAGTAGAATAGTTGTGACAATGGTATGGAATAATATCTAATGAGGGTTGAAGGTTAACAAAAAGTAGGTTAAATGCCTCTGAGAGAAATGCATCCCATCTCCGGGCTGCAGACATCTAATTCCTGTGGCCACCCATAGAAACCATATTGGGTGAGATTGCACAGTGCACTTTGTGCGCTATGTTTTCTTCTGGTATCCAGAAGGGCTGATGGTAGAAGGGTATGTTGGTAGTATTGTAGTAGAACTTGGTTCAACCCATAACAACCAACAATGGTTCCATTGCCGGTTGGAACTCAGAAGATTAGATTGAGAGGGATGTATCACGCATTATCGCGCGAGGGCTTAAGAAAGGAGATGTTTTTAGGTTGGAACCCCACGAAAGGGGAGATTGAAATATCATTGACAATTCAGGAACTAGAGTTTTCCCACAAAGATATAATAAGCTATAGGTTTAAGCCAAGACATTATTTGGAGAGATACGTATTCAACGAAATACACGAGAGTTTATTTAGTGACTTTCCCACACTATTGCAGGAGTGGATAACATGGTTGAAATATATTCATCCGAGAAATAGAGTTAGATCAATGGAGTGGAAAAAAGAGAGTATCGCACGGTTGAAAAGGGTAAATAACAAATTCACACGTGTAGTAGATTTCTGGCCAGACAACATTGTAGTGGGGTATATCACTGAGTTTTCAGTAGATACATCGAAGTATTACAGTTTATCAAAGAAAGAGTTTCTTAATGGTCCAAGGGGAAGGTACATCATATCATTGCACACTTCGATAAAAAGATTATTGCATGATAAAGGGGTATTAACTATGGAATAAGAAAGATAAAATACCCTGCGTGCATTGGGGAGTTAGGGGAAACAATGAGGAAGGTCTAAGATGGAGGGGAAAATGGATAAAGAAGAGTGCAGTAACGAGAAAGATCCTATTATGATGGATCAAGAGGAGATCCAGGAAATTATGCAGAAGGCAGGAATGACGAGCAGTGGAAGACCCTACCAATATAAGATTAATAGGAAGAAAAGAGAAGTAGCCGAGAGGGAAGGCTTGGAGAGTGATGAAGAAGAGGTAGAGGATATCCATGTTGTGGAGCACATTGAAGAAATATTGTGCACCACATATGAAAGAAATACTAGTGGAGTAGGATATAATGAGGAAGTAAATGCCCCTGTCCAAATCTGAATCAATGTAGAACCTACAACCTCATGTACAATTAACACATAATCAAAGAAAGATTTGTTTAGAGAAAAAGTGACTTATGGTCAGAAGAATCTAGGATATCAGTAGAGACGTGAGGGTACAAGTAGAAGTACCAACAATAGTACAGGTAGTGGTACAATTGGAAGTACCAGTAGCAACACCAATGGGAGCTCAAGTTCGAACAATAATACACATATAGTAGTACCGCACAGAATAGGTACAACACATTCAACAATGGAAGGCGTACATCCAACAATAAGATTATCGAAGTTTCATGGGGATGGATAAGAAGACCCAGAGAAGCACCTATTCGTGTGTGAGCGAATATGGGAAGCGAAAAGAGTCAATGATGAGGAAACAAAAGTAGCGGAGTTAGCAATAACATTCAGAAATTGTGCGCTGGATTGGTACATGAACCCAGCAGTAAGAAATCCATAGGGTGCACCAAGAACAATAATAGAGATCAAGCATGCACTGATCACTGAGTTTCAAAGGCCAAAATCAGAGGATAAATTTATGAATGAGATGATTGAGGTTAGACAAAAACTAGGAGAATCCGTATGGGACATTGATTATAAGTTCAATACATTGAAAGGTAAATTGAAGTATCCCATTTATGACATGCAACATAGACAATTGTTTATAAAATCTTTGTTACCACACTTCAAATATCCATTGAGGCAACAAAAATTTCAAAACCAGGTAGAGGCAATACAAGCAACGATGTATTTAGAGGAGAATCAATATAATCAGTTAGATCCAGCTATGTAGGAGTTGAAGGAAGACCTGAAGAACTTGACAGTGCAATTAAACCAAAATAAGAGTAGGGAGAAAAGAGAAACAATGTGGTGTACCTTGTGCAGATCATAAGGGCATCGCAAGAACAAGTGTCTGACATTTGCGCAGTACCTGGGAGTAGGGCTGCCAAATCCATTTTCTACAGGAGGTTCATGGTGTGAAATATGAAAGGCACATGGGAATTATCCTTATCACTACCCTATGATGCAGAAGTACAATACAAAACCGAAGAGTAATTTCTGTAACTTTTGTAAGTCAATAGGACATGAAGACAAAAATTGTAGAACTATGGAGTTAATGAAGGAAAGAACCCGAGATGCATACATGATGTAGGATGATTTGATGGCAGGACACACTGTGCCAAAGTTTGGCAATGCACAACAATTTCAAGAAGTTCCACAGTTTCAACAAACCCCACAGTATAATTAGGCACCACAATATCATCAACATAACATGGATCCACAGGGGAACACAAGAGGATTTAGAGGCAGAGCAAGAGGAGGAATGGGCAGAGGCAGAGGGCCTATTATCTTCCATAATTTTCAACAACAAGGAAACTATGCCAGAGATTGTCTTCAACCAACAACAACATGTATGTACTGTCGCGCAACAGATCATGTGAGATAAGAGTGCCCATAACTAATGATGAAGATCCAAGAGAAGAGAAATTTAAATAACCAGAATGTTTAGTGGATTTCTGCATAAATAAGGGATCCTAGGAGGAACATCGATATAGTGACCAGAGGAGGATTTAAGACAAGAGAATATGCGCAGGATCAAAAGAAGGAATATCAGTATTAGATTCATAAGAACACTTAGCCACAACAACAATTTTATTCAAAGAAGGAGAAGGAAACTTTGAAGGAAGCAAGGAAGGAGTTCTTGAAGGAGATTGAAACCTCTACATCAAAAACTACGCAGAGGTATGATACTCCTACTTTTGATATGCCTATGTCTTTGGATCATACATACAAAGGAGAGAAAACAGATAAAGTAAGTAACTTAAAGAATTTCCTTGAATCTTTCTTTAAATTACTTAACGATTAGAATACCATGGATTTGTTTAAAAATATGCTTGATAAATATAGCATAGAAGAAGGGATAGGAACATAACCAAAGAATATCAATCAGGTCTATAAAAATAAAAGAACCAACAGAGAGTTCAAATTGAATGCACATATAGGAGACTTAAATTTGGGAAATATTATCCTAGACTTAGGATTAGATGTCAAAATTTTACCAAAGAAGACTTGGGAAGCAATGGGAGAATCTATACTAGAGTATTCCAATATCCAATTGAAGTTATCAAACCAGCAGAGAGTGATTCCCATAAGTAGACTGAAGAATACCACAATGGATTTAGATGGTGTGCACACCACAACAGACTTTGAAGTAATGGATATGGTGGATGAATCTATACCATTTCCAACACTTTTGGGAATTGATTGGGACTTTGACAATTGTTGGTCACTATAATTGCTTAATTAATTTTAAACAACCAAGTGAAACATAAATTATCAACCCAGGGAAGTCTTTTATTTCAAAGATAACCACGCACTATATATGCTCAATTCCAAAAGCAG
>JASDQU010012763.1:263221-280766 GCA_032191745.1 Picea mariana
TCAATAATTAGGGTCAAAACTAGGCATATGATATACTATTGGAAAGGTCTCAAACAACCCTACATCATCACTAGTCCAAATTTTCTCACTAGGTATACTTAATAATATATCCTAATCATTGTAATGATCGTGACTATGAAATCCCCCCCCTAGGAGATGTGCAAATTGTGCACTTCATAGACTAGCCATATGAAGTCAAAATTGGGTAAATAGGGGCTCATTGTAAATCTTGTTTCGAGTGCTACATGATACAACCACTATATTTTCTGAAAACATAACATAATTATTTTTATATTTTACAGTATTATAGTTAGTTCACATGAATCCCGTCTAATGATCAGTCAAAGGGGTCAACGTTGAATTGTTTGTAAATTATGCTCACATTTGATGAAATATCACATGACGAACCTAGACATGTGATTTTTTGATATGGTAGGATTTAAGAACTAAAAAATAAGCCAGGAATGGCCTCTCGAAAGGATAAAACATTGGGAGCCCAAAATAAGCCAAACAAGGTTGAATTTATCAACTATTATTGATGATTGTGGGAATCATAAAACTCTTATATATCCTCTCAGTTTCAATGTGAAATTTTACACCAAAGGCGTAAGATACCATGCCATTCCTATAAGAATATGATTGGTCTCTATTGAAATCTATTTAGGGTGAAAAATAGTTATTCATGAATTAGATTACAAAGAAACTTAAATATTTGAATCCATTTGTACATGTGGTTTTAACACAGTTAAGCCCAAGTTTCCTTCATGTACTCATAAAAGTGTTGCAACCTTTGTTGTTCAACAACCACCCACATTTAGCATAAGAAAGCTTTAGACAATTTCAAACTAAAATCCTTAATAAAAACCACAAATGTAACTGGTATCTCAAAAATACCAAGGCAAACTTATATCAAGCCATCAAGTATTAGAATGAGCTCAAAAGAGGATATTAGACAACTTAAATAAGGCCACATGATTCCAACAATAATATATGACATAGTAATACTCCTCTAGATTTAATGGATATAAACCACAAAATCAAGTTAGGAGAGTGGGTGTTGGCCCTCGACCAAGTTTTGAGGAATACTTGGTCATAGTTGACCGTTTGGTACTTCGACTGTCTGTCGAAGACGGAGTGCATAGCGAAGCGGAGATGACGGGATCTCGCCACCTTTTGTGGAACCTTTTTGGTTTTTTTTGGGAATATTGTAACGGGAAAGGGATGTCGACCCTTGTTTAGGCCTTTTTCTATGTATAAATAGAGGTCTAGGCCATGTAAGAAAGGAGGCCCTGTCTATTCGATGGCTTAGTGCATAAGTTGGATCTATGTGATCAGAAGTCTGTGTGACTGTAAGAGCTCTGTGCATGATGTAATAAGTACCGAGTGCACAGAGTGTGAGAAGGCTTAGTGCTTGGATCTACCCAGGGAAAGAGGATCTAGCGACCTGCGCAGATCTCTTGTCCTATGCGGGGTAGGATCTTGAAGGCTTAGTGCTAGTAGAGGGATCTGTGTGATCAAGTATCGTAAGGCTCTGTGCATTTTGTGTAAGACTTGTAGAGCTGAGTGCAAGTCTCTGCGAGAGACTGTAGAAGGCTTTGTGCTGAGTGCAAGCAACAGGGATCTAGCGAGCTGCGCAGATCCTCTGTCCCGTGTGAAGTAAGGGTCATTGAATCTCTATGCTGTAACTTCTTGACCAAGATAATATAAAGAAGACTTTGTGGACATAGCCCCAGGGTGGGGGTGAACCACGATAACTCTGTGTATTGTGTTGATGTGTTTGTCTCTCTCTTGCTAAGTGCTCTGATATGTTTAGATAGATCTATTGATGCTTTGTGCTTATGAGATATGAATGCATGCTAGATATGATACATAAGATGCTAAGTGCTTAAACTATTGAGTATAACCTGTTTATCATTGCTAAGTGCTAGATCTGAGTAATTACTGCAGTGCTCTGTGCTTTCTGTGAAGTGTGTTAATGAATGTATGTTAGGAAATAACTGATTCTAAGTGCGTTGTAAGAAAGATAATCATAGATCTGTGTCCCATCTAAGGTTGCAGACACCTGAGTCTTGCAACCATCCCTGCCTCTACCTCGGGTGAGACTTCATCTGCTTCACAGGTGTTGCCGAAAGGGTCGGTAGTTAGGGCTTTTTTGGTGCACTCTTAAGCGTTGAACCCTAGGTCTGCCCCCGTGCCAACAATGGGAAATTGGAAAAATTCCATGCATACACTTATTAATGGTGAGATTTGTTAAGTTGATCTCTTAGTTTTAAGGATATTTAAATTTCTAATGTAATCCACCTCAAAATACAGAACAAGTGGACAAACACCTAGGGGGACAACTGAAGGGATCCATTACCTAGCTAAGGTAGGAAGGAGCTACTCAAGTTGTTTCATGTTGTGAAACAAATCCCACAACAAGAAGTACCATTCGTTCCCACTTCTCAACAAAATTTGGACGTTGCACCCCAAGAGATAGTGCAACGCTAGAAGGGTGGAGGGGATGATGATAATAGGGGCGATGATGAATCCAAAGGTGATAGTGAAGGAAATAAAGGTGAATGCAAGAAAAATAAGTCCCTATTCTTATATATGTCATTGAGTATGGTCATCCCCCTCAACTCTTCAGTGATAAAAAATCAAATTCCTTCTCTATAATACAACTCTCTTATAGTACTATTAACATATATGTGTTTTGGGCATGCATGAATCCTTGGAGAGTTTAAAGGTTGTGATTTGAGGATATGAAGGTCTTATCGATCCCACCAAAATAAAAAACGTCGATAGGAAATAATTGTTTATCATGAATCTAGGATAGGTGGTATATCAAAACAAGTCTCTATATGTATATACACAAGTTTTGGTTTAGATTATGTAATAGAAAGAGTTCAATCTTGTGCATAATCAAGTTGTTTTGCCACATTCCAGAAGTAACAACAATGGTTCCAATCACCACTTTCAACAACGCAAATAACACAATGGGAGTAAACTATTTGAGCATATAAGCATCCATCCACATCTGAGACAAAGCTTCCATAACTATCCCCAACTCCACTACAATAAATTTGCTTTTTCTCAACTTGACATTTAGACCCTGCAGATCCCCTCTTGGTCAATAAAAAAAAAAATAGAAACTATATAGCTAAATCTAAGCATTACATTTGATCCATCCATTCACTAATTATAATAACAACTGTGAGCCATTATATATCCACATAAAAACCAAGAATAATATGGCCTCTACTTTCAATTTCCTTTGTTTTTCCATTTACACCTTTGTTTTATTTTCTTCTACTACTGCATTATTTGTCATTTTCTCTTCTTCTTCATGGTTTTTAGACTCAACTACCTATTTGAACTTCTCTTTGAATAAACTAAAATTACATAGTTTGTATTATAGACATGGGTTTCTTCTAAGGTCCCTATTGGTGTTGTTGTTTTGACATATTCTAGAAGTAACAACAATGGTTCCAAACTCCACATTCAATGGCATGAATAACACAATGGAAGTCAATGAACCGAGAATAGAAACCCACAATTGAGGCAACGATTCCATAATTATCCCCAACATGATTTATACTTTTCAATCTACATACTGCAAGTAAAAATTTTAACATCATTTTATTATTATTATAATATAATGCGTTTATTTAAAAAAAATGTAAAGTTTTTTCCATTATCCATAATATGAATATTGATATATGTTGATTCAATATAATATATAATATATTATACAAAATTTTGTATATATATATATATATATATATATATATATATATATATATATATATATATATATATATATATATATATATATAATTTCTTTTAGTGTTTACAATAATTTTATATTATGTTGATTTTATATGATTATGTATTTTTAACCAAACACATTTTAATTATTAAAATTGAATTATTTTTATTACCAAAAATATATGAAATTAATTTTTTTTTCTCATAAAATTTATACAAGAGGTTCAATTGTGATTGAGGTAAGATCTGGTTTTAAGTATGGGATTGAGGTTAAATGTTATTAGAAAACATATAACTCCATTAGAGGTGGCTTAGGAGGTGGCTTCCTAAAACTACTTCTAATTGGCAAAGAGTTTGTCTTCCTTGGAGGTAAGTGTTAATGGCTCAAGATCCAAAGGCATCTCATAGAATGAAAGTCTACATAGAAATACTGATTAGTCAATAATGGAGAAAACCGAATAATGGTTCCAACCGTCTAATGCTTTCAATCATCCAAATTGTTTATCCTCCTATATAATGTACTCTTTAATTGATTTAGTAAAATGCATAGCATTGCTTTGCCTTGAGGGCCTCCAGGTGTTGTCTTTCCTGAGAGAAGTTGGTTCTATCTCATTTCTTCTTATTTCAAGTTGGTATCAGAGCGTGTTGAGTCCTGAAGGATGAGAGGTAGATCACTGCTTCTTCTCAGGTTCTAAAGGAGAGATCGAGAGCCTTCATTCTCGACTGCTAGAGAAGGATCGCTGCTAAAATTTAAATTCTTCCTGAAGGATATTCGCTGGAGTCGTTGTTCATTGAATAATATTTCACTGCGCAGAAGCGAGATCACTGTTGGAGCGCTAAGATCGCTACTCTCACTATCAATTTATATCATTGTCATATATATCATTACTATACACCATTCCACCTCCGTTTGTTTTACATGCATTAGGTATCTTGCTATGAGTTTTCTGCGTGAAGGAGTTTGCAAGGATGGCGAATCCACTTATTGAAACTTACCTCAATGAAGCAATAAATTGGATGGCTCAAATTTCGTAAATTGGAAATTCAAAATGCAAACCTTGATGGAAGGTTATGGCGTATGGATGATCACAAAAGAAGATGAAGCATGACCCAACACGTCTGCAGGTGTGACAATGAAATCAATCCAAGATTCAGATAAGCAGGAGAACACAACCAATGTATTATTATGAATTTTCGTGAAAGATAATATAATTCCTCACATTAGAGATGCTAAGACTTCTAGTGAAACCTGGAAAGTACTTAAAGAGTTGTATGAGACTAATAATACAAATCACATTCTTTTTCTAAAGAGTAAATTGCTAAGTATTAAAATGGATATAAATGAGTCTGTTAGTACTTTTCTTGGGAGAATTAAAGACATGAAAGATAAATTGGGAGATATAGGAGAAACAATGTCAAACACTGATCTTGTCACAATTTCCCTAAATGGAATGCTATAGGACTATCAAATGTTTATAATAGGCCTTGCAGCGAGAGAGAAATCTCCTACCTTTGAGGAATTGGCATGTATATTGTAGCAAGAAGAAGAGAGGCACACCAATTTGAAGCCGAATTTGAAGTCTCATAATTCAGACTTAGCATTATGGACAAAGAAGAGATTCCCTAAAGGGAAACCAGGAGAAGGAGGCAGAGGAGGAAATTAATTTCAGAGGAAGTCATTTCCAAATCCAAATCAAGGTATGCCATCTAATAGAAAAGAACCTAAGTGTTTCTATTGTGGTAGGAATGGGAATCTTGCCAAAGAATGTTATAAGAAGAAAAATGATGAGGCTAGGCATAAAAATAGAAAACATTGAGGACATGTTGCAGTATAAAACCCAAATTTTGATTCAAAAGATCTCAAATTGTTTGTGTCTAATGCTGCATTGTCTGCTGAAACTAATGATGTTGATGCATGGTTTGTTGATTTTGGAGCTTCAATTCACATGACATGTAACAAGAATTGGTATATAAAATTTAAAGAAACACATAATGGTGCCCATATTTATCATGGAGATGATCACTCTTATCAAATCAAGGGATATGGAGATATTCTAGTAACACTTCTGAATGGTACTGTCAGACACATTCACAATGTTGTGTACTTCCCCAGGATAAAGAAAAAAATGATTTCTATGTCCACAATTACAGATCTGAATTTGAAGGTCGAATTCTTCAAGACACATTGTATAGTGAAGGACTTGCAAGATCATTACATAACTGTTGCCTCAGGAGTCAGAGTTGGAGGTCTGTATAAACTTGATGTCACTAGCAAGAATCATCAAGCATTGAGTTATGCAACTATGCCTATAGAAACTCTTTGGCACCAAAGGTATGGTCACATTAATTATCATTATTTGTTGTTATTACAAAAACAAAGTATGGTCGAAGGACTCCCTATGTTGAAGAATGAGTATGCTGCTTGTGAAGGTTGTGCATTAGGAAATATGTAGAGAGATGAATTCCCCTCTAGTCCTGATAGGAGAAAAATAGATCTATTAGAACTTGTGCACACTGATGTTTGTGGAACAATGCAAACAAGGTCACTAGGAGGTGCTTATTATTTATTATTGCTTATTGAAAGAGTGATATTTTTTAATATTTTAAGGAATTTAAAAACATGGTGGAGAAGCAAACATGAAATTCCATCAAAATTCTTTGCTCAGATCAAGGAGGAGAGTACATATTAGGGAACTTAATCAAGTACTGCAAAGATAATGGAATAGTACAACAATTTACAATACCCCACACTCCACAACAGAACGAAGTTGCAGAAAGGAAAAACAGACCTCTAGTGGAGTGTGCAGGAAGTATGATGAAAGGTAAGAATATCTCAAATGATTTTTGGGTTGAGGCCATTAGCACTAATGTTTATTTAAAGAATATAATTCCAACAAGGTGTCTTGATCATAAAACTCCTTTCAAAGCCTTGTATGATTCTAAACCAACAGTTAATAAGTTGAGGATATTTGGGTGTAAGGCTTTTGCACATATTCCAAAGGAGAACAAGAAGAAGCTTGATGCTAAAGCTATCAAATGTATTTTTATAGGGTAATGTTCAGAATTTAAAGCATATAAATTGTTTGATCCATCTACTCACAAAGTGTTTGCAAGTAGAGATGTGATTTTCCATGAATAGGCAGAAGGAAAAAATGAATACAATAGTCATGAAAGATGGCATGTACTTTTTGAAGATGAAGAGGTCAAAGAAGAGAAGCACCAGGAGGAAAATGGCACCCAGTGACATGGATACATCCAACAACGAAGAAGAATCTTCACAAAACAGAGAAGAAGTCACCAACCAATTGAGAAGATCTTCACAACAAGTTCGTCTACCTGAAAAATATAAAGATTATGCCTCGATGAGTAATATTTCAAATGTCATAGAACCCATGAGTTTTAATGAAGCTAATGAACATGAAGAATGGAGAAAAGAAATGGAGGAAGAATATGACTCTATAATGAAAAGCAAAACTTGGGAATTGACTGAATTTCCTAAAGATAAAAAGGCCATATGATGTAAATGGATATACAAACCTAAATTCAAAGCAGATGGTAGTATAGATAAATATAAATCCAGATTGGTGGAAAAAGGGTATTCACAGAAGGAGGGCATTGATTATGCATAAACATTTGCACCGGTATCTAAATTAAACACTATAAGAATGTTAATTGCACTAGCTACAAAGTATCATTGGAAGCTTCCCCAATTAGATGTAAAATCTGCTTTTCTGAATGGTGAGTTAAAGGAGGAGGTTTACCTTACTCAACCAGAGGAGTTTGTGAAAAGTGGTTAGTGTGTAAATTAAAGAAAGCATTGTATAGACTGAAACATGCACCTAGGTCATGGTATGAAAAGATAGATTCCTTCTTTCTTCAGTAGGGTTTTATGAGGAGCAAATGTGATCAAAATATGTATACCAAGTTTGATGAAAAGGGGCATGTTGTATTGATTTCCTTATGTGTTGATGATTTAATTATTATAGGAAATTCAAAAAAAATGATTAGTGGAATTAGGAAGCAGATGTCACAGGTATTTGAAATGAAAGATATTGGTGAGTTACATTACTACCTAGGTCTTGAAGTTTGGAGAAATGTTGGTCAAACCTTTGTGTCTCAAGGTAAATATGTTAGAGAAGTACTTAAGAAGTTTAAAATGGATCAGTGTAAAGTTTCTTATGTTCCAATACAACAGAACACAAAACTTTATTGTGATGATGGTTCAAAGGAGGTAAATGATACATTGTACAGACATATGGTGGGAAGCTTGAACTATCTCACTACAACCAGACCTCACATAGCATATTATGTTACTGTGTTAAGTCAGTTTATGGAAAAACCTCTAGAAAGCCATTGGAATGCAGCGAAAGGGGTACTCAGGTATATCAAAGGCACAATTGATTATGGTATTAAATATACTGATTCATTCGATGTTGAGCTGACAGGTTACTCAGATTCAGACTGGGCTGACAATCCGGATGATCAGAGATCTACTACAGGTTATGATTTTAGCATTGGATCTAGGATTGTTTCGTGGAGTAATAAGAAGCAACCTATTGTATCTTTGTCATCCACTGAGGAAGAATATAAAGCATTGTGTGCAACAACTTGTGAAGTTGTTTGGTTGAGAAGACTACTTCAAGATGTTGGAGAAGAACAAAGGAAAGATACGATAATCAAATGTGATAACCAGAGCTCAATAAAGTTGGAAAATAATCTAGTTTATCATTCTAGGACAAAGCATGTTGATACTCAGTTCCATTTTGTTCGAGAAAAGATGTAGTCTAATGAAATCGCTTTAATGTATTATAATACTAGTGAAAATATTGCTGATATTTTCACTGAGCCTCTTGGGAAGATCAAATTTGAACTAGTTAGGGAGATGTTAGGTGTGAATGTCAATCCTTTCTCCATTAAAGGGGATACTTAGAAATAATGATTAGTTAATAATGGTGAAAACCGAATAATGGTTCCAACCGTCTAATGGTTCCAACCAAACTGTTTATCCTCCTATATAATGTACTCTTTAATTGATTTAATAAAATGCTCAGTGTTGCTTTGCCTTGAGGGCTTCCAGGTGTTGTCTTGCTTGAGAGAATCCGGTTCCATCTCATTTATTCTTATTTCAAGTAGTCTAGATCCTTACAAATTACCAGCAAATTATTTTAGGTGGTGTGGTTTTCCTTAAATAATAAAGATATGTTAGTTTCTATTAGTGAATAACAACTAATGATAATTGAGTTAACTGCTACTAAATTATGATAGGTTTTACTACTTTAAGCTAAATATCATGATAGGTTTTACCACTTTAAGAAAGATCATGATAGGTTTTGCCACTTTAAGCTAAATAAATAAACAAAATTATTTATATATTATTTGTGTTGATTTGGAAAAGAGGTATTAAAATTGTTTATATATTATTAGTCACTTCCCTTTGGGCAGCAGGGACTTATAGTAATCGATTTTTCATGGTTGTATTATTACGACACAGAAACCAAACAATTTAACTAAAGTTTTAATAGTTTCATGCACATTTCCAAGTCACTTTTGGTTTTTAGGCTAAAGTTTTAATTTGGAGGCCTTATTTGGCCTCTTCCCGAGGCACACTCTTACACACTCTTACCATATCTTAGCTTAAAAGCACTTTCAAGTGCATATTTGATCCCATAATGAATTAACATGGATTAATGCTAACTTTCAAGTTAGCATTAATTCCTAAACATTAAATGTTTACTGCCCCATCGCCAAAAGCATATCCCATAGTTGATAACTCATATCATATTTCATATTGCAGTGTCCAAGATTGCATGTTGTCCAATTGTGGTGTCCAAGATTGCATGGAAGGTTACAGTGTCCAAATACTATGTTAGTGAACTTCTAATTCTAACACCTATACAATAAAATGTTTTATTTTTGAACCTATAATAGCCATTAGCTGACTTAGTTTATTACCTTCCCTGTTTCTCTTATTCATGTGGCGTGAACCAAATTTTTCTTTGTCACGATGGAACTTGGATTATTCCTCCTGTCATGATAGAACTCCGTGATAGAACTTGATTCTTCCCCCTGTCATTATAGAATACTCGATCTCATTCAGTTTTTGTTATATCTCCTCTACGTTTCTCTTCCTCTCCATGTCTCTTCTTCCTGTGGCATGAACCAAACCAAAGTTTTCTCTATAACTCGATAGAAATTGATCTTACTTGGGACCCCAATCAGTGGCATCGTTTTGATCTATCATCCATCATCTTGTTCAGTAGCAACAAGATTCGGCTTCCCTTATACCACTTTCACTGTCACCAAGAAGACCACCTGCACTATCACAAGGCTAGCAAATCTAGGACAAAGTGGGAAGGAGGGTGAGACTAAATTACCGCGATCTCCAGATTTGTAGGTGACAGCACTGGAAAATCTCGAGGTAGCATGTGTTCATGGATGAATCCACACAGGCAGAAGGAGGAGGCACCGAGATCTGGTGTCTCGTAGTTTCAGATTTGGAGGCACCGAGGTGCTGATGGTCTTTCTGTGAAGAAGTTGTCGCAAGCATCTGAGCCTTCGTTCTAACACTAAACGAGCCCTTAGATACCTCCATCACAACTACCTTGCCTACACATTTCCCTTTTCTCATGTATTTCCCCATTTTTGAACCATGGTAAGGAGCCACGGTTGAAACCCACTGTTCTAAGCCCAATGCATGCCAAGCACAAGCCAAAAAAACAGACGAATTCGCTGGATCTGCTTATGCTTCTTGGTATGCTACATAATATTTTTTTTGTTCCTGATATGCACGGGAAAATGGTTTGTATTTTTTGTCCTTAAAACGCTTGCCCTAAAATTTCCCCAGAAACCCAAAACACCTGGTGAAAATTTTGAGATTCCTCGAAACCTCACAGACAAAAATTGTCCGAATGCTTTTCCGGACATTGTACCCACAAAATATTTCCTTTTCCTGTTGCTGTTAAACCTAAGGAAAAAAAAAACCTCCTTGCTGAAAAACCATGATTCAAGCCAATTGTTTTTTTACAGTCAAGAAATTTGAACCAAAATTGATGGAAAAGAAATTATGTTTGAGTGTCCGTCGGTGTAAATTTGATTGCACTAACCAACTATCTTGTAGAAGTCGAGTAAACACTGTAATGGCGTCTTCTTGGTGACGGTGATTCCTATTGTTTCAAGAAAGCCGGGTGAGTTACAGATAGAGACGGTTGTTAAGCTTCTGCCATGAAATTAAAGAGACAAGTCTTGTCTACCAGGACACGTACTTCCCATGCAAAATCATGCTATGACAGATGGAGGAAAGACTGGAAACCGTCATATGGACACGCGTCACTTGAGAAGGCTCTCGTCATAAATTTTACATGGAATTAGTTTCAAAGAGATTTATATTAACTCTGTGCTTCAACCGACGCATATAAGATCACTTGTGCTTCAACCGACGTATACAAGATCAATTGAAATTGAAAAAGACTTAAAATGGAATTGAAATTGTCGAAACCCCATGCCAACATTTAATTCAATGTTTGGTCATCCTACATCCTTTGAGATGCAATGCCTCAATGTTATGTTACTATTATTGTTGTATGCATAAACAGATAGTCAATCATGGCATTCCCAATTGACGATCTAATCCTTTCATGGTCTATAGTCCCTTTAGAATGCCCAAATATTATATTATTTTTATTGTTGTATGTATAAACAAATAATCAATCATGGCATTCCATATGTGGTGATCAGAAGGATGTTGGAAGTAGTGGATGATTTTTTCAGAATGTCTGTGGAGGACCGAATGGAATACTACTTTGACGATCCGTTCAGTAAAACACATTTGTCGACCAGCTTCAACATCCACAAAGAACAAATCTTCAATTGGCGGGACTACCTGAGGCATCATTGTTATCCATTGGAAGATCATGTTCACACTTGACCTTCAAAACCTTCTGATTTCATTTAAAAGAAACCAACTCCTTATTAAAATAAATATTGAATAAAATATTTTCAAAGATATCAAACACCTTTCCTTTTTCCCTTTTTCTTCACCCTCCAATATTTAAACTTCGATTGGATGCACTCTGAATTTCAATAATGTTGCTAACATATATTTTTGATAAATATGGAAGAGAAGTGTGCAGCCTATATTGCAGAGAGGTAAGGGCAGTTGCTCTGAAGTTGTTGGAGGTAATATCAGAGAGCCTAGGACTGGAAGATGGCTTCCTAAACAAAGAACTGGGAAAGCATGAGCAACATATGGCTATAAAATACTATCCCAAGTGCCCCAGTCCCGAGCTCACATTCGGTTTACCCGCCCATTCATATCCCATGGTCATCACTCTTCTTCAAGATGAGGTTCCCGGTTTACAAGTGCTCAATAATGGACAATGGATTGTTGTCAACCCCATTTAAAATTCTTTTGTTATCAACATGGGTGATCAATTACAAGTTCCATCAATATGCTTGCATTCTAATTAATTTCATCTTCTGATTTAACTTTCCATCAATTACAGGTTCCATCCTGTACTTGAATTCTAATGTTTCCCATGGTGTGTGACTTCAAAATAATTGATGTTGGAATGCAGTTTCTAAGCAACGAAATATATAGGAGCGTGTTGCATCGTGCTGTTGTGAACTGTTCAAGAGAACACATTTCAATTCCAACATTTTACTGTCCTTCTCCTAATGCAGCTATCGCTCCTGAAATGCCATTGAATGACGCGGAGCATCCTGCATCATTTAGAAGCTTCAAATACGAGGAATATTACGAAGAGTTTTGGAATAGAGAGCTGCAAGGAACTACATGCTTGCAATCATTCTTAGATCATCATGAAGAGCACCCAGCACAACCTTAAAGTCCAGTCAAACGATACTAGGTTCCTGCATTTTCTTGGTAGGGACTTGTTGCTACACAACCCTTCTTGTTTGTGTTGATTTCGAAACAAGGTATTAAAATTCTTTATATATTGTTTGAGGTTAGTTGCACAACAAGGTATTAGTTTTGATTTGATTTTAATTTTCGTAACCATGTGGCCTGGAAAACTCATAACTCTGATTTAGTGGGAGCCAATAACAAAGAGTAACCAATGCTATGGACAACAAAGTTTTACAGACATAGGAGTCATAACTTTGATAAACACAGAACGACAGGTACATTAGGAAAGAAAGGTTCACCCTTCAATCAATTTAGTCATGAATGCTTAGTACATAATTCTTTGACAAGTTATTTAATACAGATTAAATGGAAAGATCTTGGAAGGAAATAATGCCAGAGATGAAACCCAACATTGTTAAGACCAATTCTATGCAAAATTCCACAGTAACCCTATTAATGTCTGGTGTTGTATATGCACCAAAAGAGAGCCAGAGCCAGATAATAAATATGAAAAAATTAGGTACCCCAAGACCATAATTGAGAAAAACTCCAATAGGTGGAAGAAATATTGATAAGAACACCTTTATGAATGTTTCAGATCCCATTGGAATTATAATTACTTATCTTATTATCACCAAGCTCTTGCAAATCACTCGGTGCTATAAAATTCTTTGAAGGTTGAAGAAAACACATTCAGTGTTTGCTTACAATCTTGAATAAAGGACTTGGGCAACTCGTGTACAATGCGTGAATGAGCTTCTTGTCTTCTTGCTAGCTTGAATTAAGCAACTCTTCCATGCTTGTATGCATCTATTTTTGAGACTCTCTTTCCAGTTCTACTTATGGATGTATTTAATGAAGCAAATCTTCCCTTTTATCGTATGAAAGTAAATAAAAAAATGGTTTAGTCCAACCCAACAGAGGAAGAAATCAACCAAACTGGTAGAGTCAAAGGGACAGACAGAAGAGAAGGGGAATGTGCAATGCATTTGAACACTTGTCAAAACTAGTGCGAAACGAAGTTTAAGAGGGCTGATTATTTGGTATTTTCAACAAGTAGGCATGAATTGTTTTTAACTCATAAAAGTGCATGAAAGTATTCAAATACCAAAGTAAAAATCTCAGAGTTAGGGATGATTTTAAGGATGGAAATTTATTTTAAAATGTAGAAACCTTGGCGAATTTTACTAATCCTTCATATGCCAACTATAAATGTTTGGCGATATTTTAGTAAAAATATTCAAATTTCTAAGAATTTTATATAGCTTTTATAAAATTTTGGTGATTTTTAAGGTAAAATAATTTTATCCTATAGAATTTGGGCAAATCTTTTTTAAAATAGTGAATCTCTTTTTTGGAAAAACCATGGAAAATTAGCCCATGAGCGAAATTTAGCCCCTAAAATCATCCCTGCTCGAAGTGATAGATTTGATGACGTGTGGCTCTTGTTGATCAACGACTCAGATCTATTTCAGGACTTCGGGCCTTCGGCCACTTCGTCAGCTGTGACAAATTCGACGCTTTGGCGACCTTGTGCAGGCCGCAAACTTGGATAACCTGCTGCCCTTGACAACTATATTTGATAACAATTGGCTCCACAAGGGATGGCATGCTCCCTGTGAGATGCCAAGAACAAGCAGTTCCAGTCACCTTATACATTGGGTTATGGAGTCATTCTAAAAAAACATCCTACTGAGGATTAAAGGTTGACAAGGACACTATCCTAAAAATGAAAGAAAAATACATGGGCTCCAAGAGGAGCTTATTTATGTACATTCCTAGACTAATTGACTTTTTACACAGTGCTAGGTGAAAGCAAACTTCCACCATAGCTATTCAAGTAACTTCCTAACTGGAAGACCATTTACTCTGTCAGTGATTGATAATAGATAATGCAACCGTGATAGTAGAACGATTACACCCTTCATCTTTCCTCCTAATGCTGATGTCAGGATAAAGTTGGGCAGATCCAAAACATGAAGGAAATGAAACTCCATGTATTCCCCTAAAGGTTCATAGAATAAGTGGAAAAGTCCAGAAAATTTGTAACAGAAAGCCTGCTCTGCCTTACAGCTGCTCACATTTGGCTGAATGTCTGTGGCGAGCATGGGTGAGTGAAAGGTTGGCGTAGGCTCACTGCTCCCAGGTGATGGTTGCTCACTTCTAGGTTCAAGGCAGGATATAAACTGCTTATTTGTCTCTCCCTCCTCTTCTTCATGGCTCTCCCAAGGATCAGAGTCATAATCATCATACATAGGAACCATGGGAAAGCTCTGCTCTTGGTCTTCTGCAGACCCAGGATGGCCAATTTCCACACAATGTTTTTCCTTAATGTATAAAGGAAAAGGCTCTGTTGCATGCTCTTGGAAATCCTTCATATTCAGCTCAGAATTTGATTCATAGCCGTCATACACAGGCTGGCCACTCCCCGAGTCCTCAAAATATGATGTAGGGATCTGCTGCTCTTCATCTAAATACACAACTATATCTTCGTTTAAATCTAAGACAATAGGTGCATCAGGGGAAGAATATGCTGCCTCTATGGATATGCAATCCTCAACCTCACCATCATGAGCAGGTCTGCCAAGACCATCTACTCCTAGGACTAGAAAATCCTCTGCTCTTTCTTCAAAAGAGTAGCGAACATGATCTGCCTTCAATTTATCCATCCTTGCAGAAAGTGATTTTGCCAGCCGCACCAACTCAACCAGGGCATCTTCTTCCTCCTCCCAGCCTTCATCCTCACAACTTTCATTTGAAATAGTCATACCTTGAACACAATATTTATATTCTTCACAACAATTATGACAAATTAACTTATAAGAATACAACTTTTGACAATGCCTATTGAAAGCTGCATGAAATTCTCCCAGGGAGGAGATGCTAGCAAGGGGTAAGGAGTGATACCATTAACAAGCATCTCCTGCTAATGAGAACATGAAAATATTTAATAATACATCCTCACGATGTATCTCCCACTGGTGCATGAATTCATGAAACTCACAGAGATGTTGGGCAGGGTTGTCATCTTTATGTTCTCTAAATATGGGCAAAAAATCACCCCACTCATCTGGAGTAGGAACAACATTGGGAAAACCAGGAACAAAAAAGAAGTTAAAAGGAGCAAACCTTCGAGCAAAGATTTTGTTCATTTTGAACCAGTGGAGTCGCTAATCGATTCTTTAATCATGGAGTCGCCGGGTGAATGATATGCAGTGTGAGTGTGTCTAGTCTTTGTTCACCATCAAAGACCAGATTTGATCATTGTGTTATATTAGGGGGCTTCAGGTGTAGCTAGATGGTAGCCAGACTAAAACAGTGGAGTCGCCAGGTGCAATCACAATCTTCAATGGTTCGGATATCTGATGCACCTTCAGAATCAGAAGCTCGTTGTTGTTCTATCCCAGGGAAAGGTCTTCAATTCGTTCCCCGGAAATGGCGCCAGAAATTTTAGCACTAGAAGTCACCCTCTGATTGCAGAGAGGGTAAGTCCAATACCCATCCAAGTTTTATGTCACAGGTTGGTTTTAAAGAGTTCAAATGGGCGCAGACTCAAGATGATATCGTTTTAACTCAGAAAACTGGATTGGTATGCACATGCAAGTGAGGTCTTGATTAAATTCAGACAATAAGTTGGAGTAAGGGTGAATAGAGGGAAGACTTTGGTTAGGAGAGTGTAGAGGTCTATTGTAGACATCATGTCTTCTAGCAGCCTAAGGAGGAAAAGCTTCAAATACAAGATCCTCTTGGATTCAAAACTTCAAGAAACTGAAGAACATAAATAACAAAACTGCAATCAAACATACATTACAATACAGTCAAAACAATCCATGTGAATCCTTCAATCATGGACACTTCAGTATCAAAGACAAATATGATGAAAAAGAAGGTGACTTTCATTAAAAAAAAAGTCTCAGATCCAAATACATAACCAGAGAACCAGAAGCTTCATCAAAAGTTTACAATACGGGAGCACTGCTCAACCATTGGCCTTAACAAAATATCAAAACTATCTATAAAAACCCAGAAATGCTGCAAACACCAGGAGTGTGATTGGACCACTGCCTTCAAAGCCTTCAGTCGATGCCTACTCTGTCAGACTGCACATGTATCCTTCTGTCTGACACAAACTTAACTCAACATGGGCCTTCAATAAAAATCGTCCATCAAGGGGGCCTCTGGTTGACAGCTCTGTCTTTACAACCAGACCCTCCATGCTTTCCATTTATGGAGTGAGTTGAAGTTTCAACCACCACTCCTTTTTCATTTACTGCTTCTTCTTAGGATCGCAACGAGGCTAAATGCCCAGGGGCTACTGTGTGTTGTTGATGACTCTTTACTGCAGGTCCTATGAAACCCACAACCATCCTCTTTTGTGCTTTCGAAATCTCGAGCCTCAGGCGCCAACTCCTTCTTCATCACCCCTTCACGCTCGTGACCTCAGGCTGCGACCTTGGACCTATCTCTTTGGGCGCTTCGGGATTCGACCCTTTGGGACTTTGCAATGTTTCTTATTTTAAAACTCCCAAAGTAAAACTCCCGGAGTGACAGATCTGATGATGCGTGACTCTTGCTGATCAATGACTCAGATCTATTTCAGGACTTCGGACCTTCGACAACTTCAGCAGCTTCGACAAATTCTGACAGCCTTGTGCAGACCACAAAGCTTAACAACCTACTGCCCTTGACAACTATATGTGAAAACACCATATTTTGGGGGAAATAAACAATACCTATTTATAATGTATGTCTATGTACAATGATTTTTCAGAAAATGCCTTCATACATGTTGCAAGGTTCTCATTCTTATTCCACCAACATTGAAACTTCCCTCAAATGCGCACCATGACTTAGTGGTTTCTTGGCACATCATTTTTGTTGGAGTGGTGTTTTCGTGCGTTGCTCAAACCAGCAGAATTTCAAATTGAAATA
>JASDQU010012764.1:17271-39031 GCA_032191745.1 Picea mariana
AAATATCAAGGAGAGATAAAATAATAAATCGCAGATACAGGAAATCCTTGAGGGGGTTGACCATAACCGGGAGGTGGAGGCAGAGTCCTGGCTGGTGCAATTTTGACATGAAGGTAGAAGCAGGAGCATGTTGGGCAGGGGCGCTATGGTGCTGGAGGAGGCGCTCCAGTGGACTCGGACCAGGGAGGAATGATTGATGGCTAAAAGGCAGATTTTTCTGGCATAACACTGTTGCAACATTGGCATTTCTATTTAATGTTTATTTATCTTCTTTATTTTGTCATTGTATATTATGTTTCTCAACTAAAATATCAAGATTCAAGAACACTTGTTTTTCATAAATAATTATTTTTATGAATTTATGAAAATGATTATATGTTTTAAACAAATGATAGCTTGTGAGAATTCTTTCTCTAAAGCTGGTCATTTATCATTTTCAACTAATCAATTTCTTGCAGGTTGTTTATGAAACATTTTTGGAATACGATTATGGTTTTATAGCTTTCCCAAAAATGTCTAATTACCTAGTTGGTTATCATTAAAGGTGTGGATGTAACTATTGTCATTTATTCATAGCGGCTATATTATTCTTCTGGTTAAGAATTCCTTTTGAAATCTAAAGAATCAATCTTTATCTACACTTAATTAAACTTTGCTCTCAATTGATATAGGACCAATAGTTAAGATTTATTTTCTGCAAGTCTAGAATCATTTAGATCAGAGCTGATTAATCCTCTTTTCGAAGAGCAAACTTCTTGAGTGGCAAACTAAGGCCACAAAATTGGTTGGAAACTACCATCCCAAATGAAAACAATTCTAATTGGGGCTTGTGATCAGGTAGTTATCCCCTATTGCACGAGGGAATTTTCCCACCTATCAACAAGTGCCTACACAAATATTCATCCTCTGTTAGCTCTACAATTGCATCCACATGAGCTGGAGATCAAGTTTTTCTTACCAAGGATGTCTGATGTAGGAGTATCTTTCACCTGAAGCAATCCGCATCAAACCAAAAATATTTCAAGTTTAAGTTAATAAATTCTAGAAAGGAACATGTGTCAAATACTTATTGTTGTAACGCGTTTTTGTTGTTGCTGGAACATTTGTTGCAATGGTGGAACAGTTGTTGCAACACATACTGTAGCATTGTTGCAACATGTGCAGGATGCATTTTAATTATGGATTTTTCATTTTTAACTCTATCTATATGATAAAGTGCTCATGACAAGTGGCAAGATAATTTGTGCCCATGACAAGTGGCAAGATAATTTACTAAGGAAAAATGAATTGTTTAAGTCGTCACAACCGTTAAATCTCATAAATAATTATTTTTATGACTTTATGAAAATGATTGTATGTCTGTAAGCAAATGATAGCTCGTGAGAATTCTTTCTCTAAAGCTGGTCATTTATCATTTTCAACTAATCAATTTCTTGCAGGTTGTCTATGAAACATTTTTGGAACATGATTATGGTTTTATAACTTTCCCAAAAATGTCTAATTATCTCATTGGTTATCATTAAAGTGTGGATGTAACTATTTCCATCTATTCATAGCAGCTATATTATTCTTCTGATTAAGAAATCCTTTTGAAATCTAAAGAATCAATCTTTCTATCTATACTTAATTAAACTTTGTTCTCAATTGAGATAGGACCAATAGTTAGGATTTATTTTATGCAAGTATAGAATCATTTAGATCATAGCATAAATGATTAATCCTCTTTTTGAAGAGCAAACTTGTTGAGTGGCAAACTAAGCCCACGAAATTGGTTGAAAACTGCCATCCCAAACGAAAACAAGTCTAATTGGGGCTTGTGATCGGGTGGTTATCCCCTGTTAAACGAAGGAATTTTCCCTCCTATCAACAAGCGCCTACACGAATCTTCATCCTATGTTAGCTCTACAGTTGCATCCACATGAGCTCGAGCTCAAGTTTTTCTTACCAATGATGTCTGCTGCAGGAGTATCTTTCGCCTCAAGCAATCCACTTCAAACCAAGAATATTTCAAGTTTAAGTTAATAAATTCTAGGAAGGAATAAGTGTCAAATTCTTATTGTTGTAACATGTTTTTGTTGTTGCTGGAACAGTTGTTGCAACATTGTGTTGCAACACAATGCTGGAACAATTGTTACAACACATGCTGTAACGTTGTTGCAACATGTGCGGGATGCATTTTAATTACAAATTTTTCATTTTTAACTCCACGTATATGATAAAGTGCCCGTGACAACTGGCAGGATAATTTACTAGGGAAAAATGAATTGTTTAAGTCATCACAACCGTTAAATCTCATTAAATTAATAATTAGAAAACGGTCTTGAAAGATTGGCCTATGTAACTACCCAAGAAAATAAAAAACAAAAACAATTGAGTAAGTTGAAGGGTTTAAATGTTTCAACTACCAAGAAATGAGATAAAGGAGGAAATATAACATTGGAGAGGGGTCAGCTTGGTTTAGCACAAAGAAAAATTTTCAGCAAGATTGATCTCATTTCTGCATAAGAAGAAACAAGAAAGAGAAAAGACAACAAATGAGTTAGAAATAAAGGGGGGAATTGTTCCAGATTTGTCTGAGATGTAATAAGTCTATAAACAAATTTATGTTCTGATTAATAAAAACATTCATATTCATGTCCATTACTTTTATTGTTGATTTTATTTTCCTGTAACAGTAAATTCCTCATTGCATTCTTTAACTGTTAATTTATGTTATATATTATTATGTTGTTACTTGTGTACTCTGTGGGCAACCACTTGGTTTTTGTAGGGATTGAGAGCACAAACTAGGGTGCCTACATTAATTTTGTTTAATGTTGACATATTGTCCCAATTAGTATGATGATGAGTTACTAATAATTATAAAAATTATTTATTGACATTTTCTTATTGTGGACCTTTATGTTGTCCCATTTTGTATAATGAAGGATCCCTTACACATATATAATAAAATGATTTTATTTTTTATCGCAATATCTTCTTTCAACCCCCATTCAACTCAGACAATAGATCCAAATTGTTTGCCTCCTATTATGGATCCTGGTGTCACATGGTCTTAGATTGCAACACCACTCTCATGCGATCTCAACCTCTTCCATTTCAAAATGCAAACTTCCTCACCTTAGATCAAAATAGTTGCTAAGTATCCAACACTAGATCCAACATCAAGTACACAATTTCCTAGCTTAAGATGGTTTGAAAAGTAATGAAGATAGTAGGCATGCATGTGTTGAGGGGATATAATTGCATTGTGAACATATTTTGGATCGAGGTAGCATATATCATTGTATAAATCAACCATCATATTGTACAAGTATTTGGCGGTGCCTCATCACTTCTAAAATTAAATGCATACTTATTATAGTGGTCGCTTACTTCAACTCATGTAGATTTCAATGCAACAATGATTTAGAGTAATTAAAAACAAGATGAGTTGTGGAGCAACAAGTCCCTACCAAGTAGGCAAAAAACATGTGCTTCTATGTCGTTTTAAGATAAAATCATTACATCTAGACATAACTCAGGTTTGTGTTGAGTAATGCCACCAAGGTTTGGTTATGCATCAAATTAAATCAATCTTTTGCATGGTGAATCAATGTATCTAGTATGCAGAATCTATCTTGCTGAACACTGAAATCCAAATTTAGTTATGGTCAAAGTTTATTTTTGGAGGGAAGGAGAAAGGTGATGGAATTTTCTCCTACCTACACTATGGCTTGCTACTTATATTGTTTACATTGGATTATGTTTCGAGCTATTGATCCAAAGATGACCTCATTTGCTGGGTGAAGTTTGCAGTACCCCTCAAGACAATTTACACTATCAGAATGGAATGCATTGTGAAATTGATAGATACCAATCTTAAAAACAAGCTTATCTCATCATTGACATTGTCTAGTAAAAACAAACATACATTCCATCTATTGTTGGTCAATAGAATATGGGCCACGCTTTTTGTGATCTTGTGAGAATTACAAAAATCAGCATGGAATTTTTTTTGATGATGCCAATGTTTCCTTCACAGGGTGACGATTCTTCAATGAGTATTTCTCCACAATCTATGTGTGAGACGCAATTCCCTAATACTATTTCTTTGCCACAATTTCTGATCGAGTTTAATGTCTTTTCCACAAGCTCTTCTATATATATATATATATTCTTCTGCAATCCCTGCTTTCTAAAAATTTATGAAAATAACAACCTGACCATTGTTGTAGACTCTAGAGTAAATTTGATTTTCATTAATTTATCAAGCACTTTCCACGAGATTATGGCCCGACAAGAGAATACATTGAAATGGACGATACGAAATATTTAGCATATGTTGTCAACGAACATGTTTTTTTTTATCGTAATTATATTACATGCATTTTTTCGTAGTTTAGATGAATACGTCAAATTTATAACATTGTTGTGTCACATATTGGTTAAAAAGAGTTTAAGTTTTAATTAATGAATACTTCAAATTTATAACGTTGTCGTGTCACATATTTTGGTTAAAACGAGTTTAAGTTTTAAAATAATAATAATAAATAATGACATAATTTCAATCATAGCATGTCTTTGAGGTGAATAACAAGTGAGAGCATAGAGACAAGTCAGGACGAGAAGAGAAAAACCATTGAAGCAATAATTACTTTTCTGCTTCGCAGTAGATGGAGTGAATGTTAAAATAGAGAGAGAAGTACTATGTGTTGTGGTTACATCATAGAATCTTGTTTATTTAATCATAAAATCATTAGTTTATGAGACTATCATAAGTTTTTGAGACTGTACGTACTATAATGTGGAATTTAAGGTAAAACAAGTAGGAAAACTAACTTATAAGAGTGCAAACAAAAATTTTAAACTCTTTTAAAAGTCGAAAGGGATTGGAAAAATTTATCCTAGTGTCGCCTATCTTGGGGATGTAGTACAATGTCATATTGGTCTAATACATGTAGTTGAGAAACAACCTTTTGACAGGACGAAAGTCGGGCCAAATTTAGTTGGAAAATCCATAGCTTCTACATTGTTGCCTTTCTTTCTGTATTTTTGTCAGGTGAAACAATGAACTTTTGGTTGGTAAGTTACGTTATCTTTTTTTTTTTTAATTGTGAATTGCATTATGAAGATTTAGACAATTTTTTTCGACGAAGAACATCCATAAAGAAACTAAGACTTCTAAGTATTTTTATAAATGCCTCAAAATACTATTAAATAATTTGCTAAATAGGACCTGCATCATCTCATTGCTCTAAAAATTTTAGCATAATATTCTTTGTGACATTTCTTGAATGTAGAGAAATCATTTCTGCTTGGAGAGAAATCCTTTCTGCCTGGAGGTGATCTAGAACTTGGTAATTTTTTTCCTAAGGGACAAGAAGCTCCAAATGGATCAAGAACAAATTATCTGGAATGTAAACAAACCTTGAACACAAATTGTAAGTACGTATGAATTAGTTGGAGTATAGTAATTATTTAGTTTTTAATTTCTCATTGATACACCAAGTGATTAGTTAATTGTTGATTCTACACATATATGAGGTTAATTTTTAAAAATGATAGAGATCCCTTGACTTGTCATCTATTTAAATAATACTTTGCATATTGGAACAAAGTTGTGCTTTTATAACTGCATATATATTAATGCTTGAAAACATCTATTGCAAAGAGCTCCTTATTTTTTGCACTATATATACCGGGCACTACTGTCAAATTTTCTACAAACACAGACCCCATAAATACCTTAATTTCTCAAAAAATTATTTCCTGTAAGAGAAGTCATTTCCTTCATTTCTTAAAGGGAGTTGAAAAAGTATCAAAGGGGAGATACTAAAACCTACTACTATTGGTAGATACTAAACCCTACTATTTACGAGGAGAGGAGTTGTCTCGAGTGTGATAGGTACTTTCATCGAGCTATGTTGTCTTCCTTGACTCTTGGCCCTAAACTTTTTGTGTCCCTCAACTCTTAAACTAACTAAAAAATAAATATCCTACTATGACCTGTGCAAAATGAAAAAAACGGATGCCAGTTATCATTTTCAAAATGAAAAAAATGGATGTCCGTGTAGATTAGCAAATTTTATACATAAAGAGATGTCCGTGTAGATTAGGAAATTTTATAAAAAAGCTTAAGTAAAATCTCTAGATACCAACTTAACTTATTAATGGCATACTGATCATTACCCATTTCTAGTTCACCTGCAAGTCGTAATGGTTCCCAGCAACAAATGAAGAAATTAGCATAGCAGAAGAGATGAACGGACACAAAGATATATTAGTTCATACATCTATGAGAGGGAAGGAACATGCTCGAACCATAACAAAAGAGGTGAGCGGACACATAGATATATTAGGTCGTACATCGTTGAGAGGGAAGGAACAATGTCAAACCATATCAATCAAAGACGATGATATTCTTCATTGAGCGAGAACTGGTGAAGCCACATGCCACTCAAAAGGATGATCTTTGATAGTTGTCTAAATATCTACTTGACACAGCAAGCATGTCATGCTAAAGGAATAAAGCATGAGTTATACAAAAATCATGTTAACAAACTAATGCTACCTCGAGAGATAGCATTAGTCTAATTCAAAATATGTACACCTTAATCTAGTCATCATTTCCTAAGTTTCAAACAGAATCATTTGCATAAATAGTCCCCTGCCTCGATATGAGGCCAAGTAACACCTCAAACTGAAAATTTAAGATAAAAAATCAAATCTAAGTTGGGAAATTGTATAAAGCTCTCAAAATTTTGGTTATAATCATTCACATTGCATTGATTTCCATGCATAACTAATAGAACAATGCCAAAACGTTTACTAATAGTCCCTGCAGCCCAAAGGGAGGGGAATAATAAGGTTGATTTCTTTTCTTTATTTGGTTGTCACATTTGTGACTTATATGGAAGTTGGAACAAACATGTAATGGAAGGTGGAAACTAAAATATTCAGTTTTGTTTTTTAACTAATAGTTTACCACTGTATAGAATCCACTATATATGGTCTCTTTTAACATTTTAAAATTATTGGAGCTCATGTTTCTAAAGGCTTAGTGTGTGAGGAGACTATTAAATGTTTTTGGAATAAGAAAAGAGTTCGGGGAGAGATTGTAACTTTTGGAAGAAAAGTTTGTTTTTGCAAACCTTATCACAAAACTTGGGTTTAAGGATTGTTGTAGCTTGTTATTTTCCTTTGCATCAAGATGATGACTACATGAGCCATAGAAACATTGAAACTTGTTGAAAGCATGGTGTAACTTTCTGATATCATTGCCTCGTTATCTAAGTAGGCTAACATTATCTCTGTTAGCCATTTGTCTCTTCAAACCACCAAATGTAACATGCCCATTTACAATGGATCCCGTGATCCTGAAGTGATCAATCTGAAAGTGGTATTCCACAATTCTTATCCCAAGTCTTTGTTTATGTTCAGGTGATGCATTCATAGGGCTTCCACATGGATAGCTACATGCATATATTTGATTTTTGTCTCAACACTAAAAATCCCTTGAAATTTCTGGTCACTATTATCTTTCATAAATTGTGTTCAAATATCAACTTTTTTACATTATAGGTTTCTTTGTAACACTACTTTGAGTGGTGATTTTTTTTCATCTTTATGCATTCTCATAAGCATTCTATGGAAACCTTGACTATGGGAGTTTATATGCCTTTTTTTAGCATTTTATCAAAGACTCAATGTCCCTAATCTGGGGTTTTTTTGGAGTACCTTTTGGCAACTTGGAATCACTTCATTTGACTTTAGCAGCTTTGTCATTTGGATCACCACTTTGTATGGTGTTATATCCTTTTAGAAACTTTTTTGAATGATGCTTCAATTGGATTTGAGCAATATTTTGATCCAGTTTGGACTTGGGTTCCATGTTGTTGATCCACATCACTGAGGTAGAGTTTCTTCATTTTGAAATTATTTTTGCAAGTATTTGTCTCATTTGGTTCATATGGGGCATAGTTTGGTTTCCACAATTTAAATTGTAGGTCCTTTTATTGCCAGATTCATTAGGGATCCATTACTTTCTACCTGGTCGCTAAGAAATGTCAACATATGCATCATACTCAATCAACATCATCTACAACAAGACTTTATCTCTCTCCTAAAATCATTGGAGGGCAATGATTTTGTTGTTGGGAGGAATGATAGGGATTCTTAGTGATTAGCATATGACAGGGATATTTGTCTCATTTTATTATTTATATTTTGCACACATTATTATGATTTGTTTGGCAATACCACTTGCTTTCGTGTTCTCATGACTAGTTGATATCGTATCTCTATCTACATCTATTATTATTGTGCTTAGTTGCTAGTTTTTAGGATCTTGTTGAGATTTTCTCTATTAGTTTGTTGAGTTAGTTCTCTTGATGTAAAGTTATATGAGCGTATGTTTTCTAATGAAAATTTAGTCCAAGATTTGTATTTGCACTTCTATGTAGAACTCTCTCATGAGTGGTTTCAATGCACATCATTATAGAGGGCCATCCCACAAATTGGAAAACATCAAATTGTTTGGTGTACTTCACAACGTCTATAAATAAAATTGGTCACTATATCCCTATGTGTAGCACCTTCCACATAGCACCCTTACCTCTATAGTATCCACTACCCTGGTCATCATGGGATTTTGATAGAACTATTAGGTGCTCATGGTTCAACATCCATATTCAGAGGATCCCATATATTTCTAATTTATATAACTACCCTACTATCAATTGGTAATTTACCATGTGTACCGCTAGTTTCTTTCTCTGGCACCAATTATAATCCTCAGTCGAAAAACTTGAAATGATGAATTGACAATCTCTGTGAAGCAGTTTGTAATGAATTCCATGTGAAATAGATCGCCATTGATTAGTTCATAAATTATCCCATGATGTACCCAAGAAACATGATCAAGCACAAAGTTTTGCTTCCCTAGCTTCATGACCTTTTCAAAGTCAAAATATTAGAATAGCAAAAACCAATGACAGATCTTCCACTTTAGTACCAACTTGATAAACAAATAGTTCAGCATTGAGTGGTCTTTGAAAAACTTAAATGGGTGACCTATGAGATAATGTTTGAAATTTTAGAGTACATACACCATGGCCAACCCTTCCTATTTTGTAGTAGTGTAATTATGCTCAACCCATGATAATTTCTTTCTTGCAAAATAGACTAGGTTACTAAGTGTACTTTCCCTTAATTGTGCTATAATATTTACTAGAATGATACCAAGGGAATCCAAAAATATTACCCCAATTAAGGAAAATAATATTGGTGTGGTCACCATTCATTGCTTGAGCTTTGGAAACCATGCTTCATAGGTTATTGTCCAAACAAACATCACCCATTTTCCCATAAAATCTTCCATGGGTGTTAATTTCAACTTTGTGTATCCTCCGATAAACCTATGGTAGTACAATTGTATGTCCCAAAGTATACGACAATGCTGATATAGTGCCTAGTGTAGGTAAGTTGACAATATTTAAATATTGACTAGATCAAGCAATAGTCCTCCCTTGCACACTATATGACCCAAAAAAATACCAAAGAAAGCACAAAAGATGCACTTCTTAATATTTAGTGATAATTGCATATGTTGACACCTATCCAACATTAGTTGAAGCTTGGTAGTACGACCCTTCACATATTTTATACTATACAGTCATCCAAACATACCTATATAAACTTGTGAATATACTCTTGAATGCAATAACCACAACCTTGGAAAACACAATAGGTACATTCTTCAATTCAAAAGGTATTATGTTATAATCATACAACCCTCATTCAATAGAAAATGTAGTTTAGTTCTTATCTTCCTTTGATATTCAAATATGATAGTAACCTAAGAACCCATTTATGAAAAAGTGTCTAATTCTTGGTGACCTCCAAAATTTAATCAATAAATGGGGTCGAAAATGGGTTGTGTATGCAGGCCTCATTTAGTCCACGAAAATCAACATAGATATGGATTACACCTATCTTTTTTCCCTATATCATGAATAGATTGATCCAATTGAAATCTTCCACAGGAAAGACCAACTTGGCATCCAACATCTTGTCTATTTATTGTTTCACTTGCTCCTTAAATTTTGGATTCATCCTATTATAGCCTTATTTGGTCACCCCTAACCATTGATGCCTTATTGGTCACTCACTTATTATTACTCAATCATGCTTTCAATCATTTAATACATTTTTGAGCCCATATTTAGATGCAATTGGATTTTCTTAAAGAATCTTGTGTGCTACCCATGGGTCTCCTTCATTAAGTCCACAAGCACCTCCAAAATGAATTAAAATATATATAAAAAAATGTGCAAAATGTGTGCTCCTAAGTGGGGATTATGGATTTTGTACACCTATACAACCCCAATATCTATCCCCAACTAACTTAACTATATTTTCATGACATAAATAGGAGTTTTATGTTGGGATAAGGGGCACTACCCATTAGAGGGAGTATATGATGGAGGAATTACCCTAGATTTTTATTTCTTTCTCCTCATCATAGCTTCATGCTTCTGATTTTTTTTTCTAACTTTGAGTTGGGTTAAAATGCATCTTAATTTTCTAGCCATAGTAAAGTTAGAAATTGAAAGTGTTGTACAAGTTGATAAGTGGTCCAAGTAGGAGGAACCCAGACTCAGGTGACGAAGGTATCGACAACATCAATTAGGTATATGGTTTCATTGTTGTTCACATTTTGATTCATTTATGAAAATATTTATTCCCCTCCCCTCGAATCATTGTGCAAAGTGTTCAATTATTTGCTTTCAATTGTATGGTTTGAGGTTGAACTAATTACCCAATGTTATTTATAATTGGTTCATTATAAGTTTATGTTATCACCTTATGCATTTATTTTAGTTTATATTTATACACTCAATGATATTTTAGGAGGGTCATTTTCTGTTGTGTGTAGACCTAGAGAACATATTAGAGTTGTGGAAATATTATCCAGATTGTTCATTAAAGATGACAAGGTATCAGACATCTGATCACATGCATTTTTTTCTCTTATTATCCAAGTTAGTTACATATCATAATTGATCGATTCTAGAAAGAAGTTATTTTTATTTGATTGCTCTATTGGTTATCTAACCCTAATCATTGGGGACTTTTACTTGCAACACATAATATATGGTCCCTTCTTAATTAGATTAGAATCTGGCTTTAAGTCAATTTCCATTTCTCTTAGGTCTCTAATGATTTTTTTCATATTGGTATAATTGTTTTGGAAATAGATCTACATATTCACATATCAAAGCTATAATATCTATGATTGTGTGCCCATCCCAGTAATCCTTATCATAGAAAGTTTTGGCTCATCTTTGGTCCCAATATTAAACTACTTCATATGCAACAATTCATGATAATACATTATACTATTGATATCCTCGGTATCATACATTGTGTGGAGACCTTTTGTTTCCTAAAATAAAATATGTTGAAGCCCCTTTATGGGGTTGACATCAGAGGGATATACATCTACAAAATCTACATTCATGTGGTTTCCCTCTGTAGGGTACGCTTTTATGAGGTCTCCCTCAATGGAACCTACAGCTAGACATTGTAGGTGCCCCATCTATGAGAAGCATTGAATGCACCAACTCACCCTTGAAAATGGTGTATCCTCCCTACAAAGTTGGAAAGTAGAGCAAAATTTTTATGTAGTTATAATTAATGGCAAGTCTACTACCACATTTATGCTTGTAGATATTATTTCTTAAGCAATGGATCTAAGGTGTGCAAAACCATTTATGCACCCATTGTTGAATTGGAGCCTCATGTATTATCCATTTCTTCTCATAGTATTCAACATGTCCAAGAAATTCTGAAGTTCCATCAAACCAAAAAGGCTAGTCAATAGGGTTGGCAATGATGTTTATTGGAGGATCCCTTAGGTCTGATGGGAAGTGAGTCTATAGTGTATCTACCATAACTTCCTAAGATTGCAACACACTCATATGTGTCACCCACCATCACATGGGGGTCTCTGCAAAAGATAGATGTAGTGCTACAATCATCTCCATCAAGGATCTATGGTTCTAAATTGACCATGTTCACACCACATTGCCTCTTATCCCACACCTCCCATTTTTCAACAATCTCTAGATTATTCCTTAGTGGTATGCCCATTTTCAGGAATGGATGCATTTAAGTTGACATGGATATGGAAAAATGCACATGTTGTGCCCCACTTGATTATAGTTGTGTAATAAATATAAAATATAATAACAACAACAATTAAGGGACACAACCCTTCACCTTTGTTACCAAACAATGCATATAAATATATTGTCACAAGGCTCATTGTATCATAATATATCTCATTTATTCATTATTCATTGTATATTAATTATCATATATTGATTTCAAATATATTTCATTACTATGTTGGATATTATTGCGTATATGAACTATTGTTCATTACATTGGTATCTGAACCCTTTCTCAGGCACTTCTATCGATTCTAGTCTTTGGCCACACCAATTTCTCAAAGTTTGTTTGAAACCTATCAGTTGATGTAGGAAAATTTCCCTTCAATACATAAGGGTACTCCTAGTATAAAGTCCCAATTAGACCTCACATTGTTTGGAACATGAGAACCATATAGATTTTGTCCCAATAGACATTACTAAATGATTGAGTTGTGATTATTTAAATGCAAGATGCAATATGTAATGTGAAGCTAATCTAAGTACATAAAATAAACTACCATATCCTATCCCAGCTAGGAGAAGACTAATTAAAGAAAATGAAAAGTAAATCATACATTCTTCCTAGTACTTCCAAAACAATTAGTTGTTAGAGAAAATAAAGAACTAATAAATGATGAATGATATAGAAGAACATATTAGTTTGAAACAATGTGTCATTCATAGCATTCTGTTTACCAACTCAAAACAATAATATCAGGCAAGCAATGAAAATGCAAAGCTATAAACTTACAAAAGAACAATCCAAACTTGAGTGATACAGCCTTACAATGGTGAAGATGACAATACAAATAATGGAAATTGTCCACATCAAGCACATCACACAACATAAATTACTTCTACTTCAAAATAATCTCAAGGGCTTCTTCTCATTAAAAATCACATAAATAGTTCTCCAAAAATTATAAGCAAGAGCCTCTTCAACTAGGTGCTCTTGGGTATATATAGCTAATGAATTTCTATTGATTCACGGGAGTTGCAATTGTTTTATGTTACAATTATTTTATGTTGCAACTATTTTCTAACTTCCCATTGGCAATTACAACTTTTGGACTTCTCAAGTTTTGTCTTTTCCTTTCGGGATTTCTTCAGTTTCCATATTTGGGCTCTACGCCTTAGTCATGTTAAAAACATCAAATATTAGTGTTGTTAGTTTCACAAAAGGACAAAATAATTCCCACAATAAATAGTTTGTCGCAAAGATATAAACTTTTGTGTGTTGTGACTTATCGCATGAAAATAATATTTTGTGCTTTGCGACATATCACTCTAAATCAATGTTTTTTGCATTGCAACATATCACACTAAAGGAATGTTTTATGCACTACAACATATTGCACGAAAATAGTTTTTTGGTGTGAAATAACATGTGTTGAGTCCCTTTCTACTTTTGGTGTGATAAGAATTTCAAACCTTTTGTATCGCATGGAAAAATATTTTGAGGTGTGACATGTCGCTAAAAAAGAATCATATGATGAGAAACTTGAAAATGTCTAAGTCTTATGTGTATCACACTTAACAAAATTTTATGCATTGCGATAAAAGTTAGCCACTGAAGAAGAAAACTTAGAGAAATGTGACATATTCCATGGTAAAATATCTTCATGCAAAACACCGCAAGGATAAAAAGTTTCAATTTGTGTGGTTTATCATGCAAGTAAAAACTTTTGATTCGTGTGATACATTGCAAGAAAAAAAATGTTTCCTTGCAATCTGTCGCATTGCAAGAAAATTTCCAAGGATGCATTAATTTGAAATTTTCCTTTATTTTCTTTGAAACATTTTTAGGATGATGTGATATGTCACAATAAATTTGTTTTTGATGTGATACGCTCTATGTTGTGAGTAAAATCATTTTAGGTGTGACATGTCACATGAAAAAAAAGTTTTTTGTGATGCAAAAAAGGAAGTTTGCACAAGTTTTTAGAAAAAATTCTAAGTGTCAAAACAACTTGCTCAGAGGCTAAGGAAAAGACCAAAGCACACCTTTGAAGAGCCAAGTGAGTTTCAAATAAAAAGAAATAGGACAATCTCAACAAGAAAAAAATTCAAAGTAAAGGTAAACAATGTATAATATAATTCATGAAGGTCCAAAAATATAAAATAAAAGGACAGGCCCCATGTTGTTTTTACCTCCATCAAATGGTGAAGTCTAGTATGGGGGGTTTTCGCTAGCTCAAAAATTGGAGACACACTGAGAAAAACCATGAATCTCTACAAACAAACCTTAAGACAATCACTGGTTATGTTAACAGATTTTACCTTGATGAAGCACCTAAGCTTTAGCTCGAAGGTTCCCACTACACCTTGTCTTTCAGATCAGCTGGATGAGTATACATTTCTATCTTGAGAAGATTACCAGTTATGACTGTGAGGCATAAGCTTAAAGTTCATTTCTTGACTTAATATTCCCTTAGAGGCTCGTGAAATATCACAATATAATTACATATAAGAAATGATAAAAAATTTAGGCTAACTATTTACATACCCTGGTGTTGCTCTGCTACTAGCAAGCATCCATATCCTTGATGGAGTCACACCAATATCATAGGAATTTCTCCACTACCAGTGAGCGTCCATAGCCCCAGTGGAGATACCTATATTCCCCACATGATTTGAGGTGTCTTTCCCAATCCTTTACCTCTGACTCAATTTCTTTTTCTTTTCTATTAGAGAGAGCTGGTGGATGGGGGATCTCAATCATCCTTTAAAGGCACATGGAATGAGAACTATTAGTGAGAACTCTTTTAGATATTCATGCTTTATGATAATCATCTTCCTTACTTGTAATATCTTGGACACTTCATAAACTTACGATAAGATGTCAACCATTATTATATGTGTGAGTGGAGTCTCAAACATAACTAGAAATCTATTGAGAACTAGACTTGAGTTGTGCATAGTTGTTTGTTTTTCAGGTGGTGTTCCACCACTAAGTCTGAATTTTAAGCACCAAACTGAGGTAACGAACATAGGACAAAAATCAATGTCTTATCCATTTGGATTAGAGTGTATTTCCTTGATTCTAACTAGCTATATTCCAAGATTGTTGAAGTAAGAAAAGCATCAACAACATATGGTTAATTTCTGAAAAAGGGAGGTAATAGAGCATTCTTGGAAGAGTAATTAAGTAAGCAAAKCAAGTAACCTAGAATTAAATAAAGCGATAAAAAAACTCAAATCAAACAAATAAAAATGAGCAGAGTTCAAATGCCAAAATAAAAAATAAAAAAAACAAAGGAAAACTACTTTTGTTCAAGTTAGCTTCTTGAAGATAGCTAACTAAAGTATCATCTTAGGGTTTGGCTGTTAACAACAAGGAGGTCTACTTATCCTTTGATATTTTGTAGTCTATACGTTCTTAGGCCAAGATTATCCACTACCAAGTAAGGACCAAGCCACAATGATTGGAATTTAGAATGTTTTCCTTTGTCTTCATGTGGCTTGTCCCATTTCATCACAAGGTCTCCCACTTGAAATTCCTTTTCTCTTGCATACCTCTTACTGAACCATCTCTTAATGCTATTTTGATGAAAAATAAAACTCTTCTTTGCCTTCTCTCTTTCTTCTTCAAGATTAAGCATGGAATCAACCCTCCTTTGTATCATTGGGAAGTTCTCCCACCTAAGGTCTAGGATAACTTTAGGGAAGACAAGAAGGTATTTAGGGGAAGGATAGGTTATTTCCCATATACCAAGAAGTAGATATATGTTCCCAATTAGGATTTTGGGGTTACTATGTCATCCCAGAGAGAATTAGGTAAGGCATTGTGCCAATTTATATGATGGTCAACTACAGTTCATTTAAGGATACATATCAAGTTTTATTGGTGGATTCAAATACACCATTTCCTTGGGTGAAATAGTTAGCTGCATATCATAAAATGATTCCCCTATCCAAAGTAAACGCATTTAATTTCAAAGAATAATGTATGTAGAATTATAAAAGACAAGTGAACTTAGCACATTGAACCTGGCAATCAGATGTTTTTCTAGGAAGTGGATTACAACCTATTTGCTTACCTTTTCCAGAGGTAAGTTATGATTATCTTCAAAGTCATTTTGTATACTTCATTTGGTGGATGCACGATATCATTTTTTCCAGGACAAACAAGTTCCAACGGAGTTAGTTGTTGGCTTGATTGTAATACTGTAAAAGGAATTCAACTGTGTCCCCAAACAAAAGAAAGCATGGATTTCTATTAGGTTGAATATGTACTTTCAAATTCCCTGGGGCTTCTTTGATGGAGCCAACCAAGGTCATCTCCCCAGGTGTGGGTTTTGGGTTGTTTTATATATCAATTCAAATCACTTATTTCATATAAGATACACTCTTGGTCMTGGATCCAACACTTAGGTTGAATTTTCATCTCTATATTCACTGCTCTATTTTTGTGAATTCTCGTGGTTTAAATAATTTGTCAGTGCTCGGTGATTCCCAAGTAGTTACAGATTGGGTGAATTGGAAATGCAAATTGAAGATTGTCCATCTCCAGTCCCTRTTGTCCCAAACTTGTCGTCTTATACAAGATTTTGGATGGTCGTCTTATACCCACATCTATAGAGAGTTGAATCAAAGGGTAGATCAACTATCTAAAGAATATCTAGAGTGTCGTAATGGATCCTTTGTTGAACGTGAATTCTGTGATGGTCAGGAAACTGAAAGTATGGAATTTAGTTTTTAAATATCATTTTGGTATGTATTGGAGTTTGAGGAAGTATGTCCATCTTTGTATGTAGGATATATTTCAAGATGTTTGTAAGATGATATGAATGGTTTGTAAATGATATGGTAACTGGTTTTTGTTTCTTTGTATGAACCTGATTTGAGGGGTGATGGGTTGTAAGTCGTCATAAGTTTGAAGTTGTTTTAAATATGGAAATGATGATTCCTTGGGACATAAATATGTATATTATTTCTTTTGGAATATAAATATTTTTTTTCCACCGGGGAAAAAAGGCCTTGAGATATTTTTCATTGTGTGGTGGTCAAACAAATGGAAGGTGTTCAGAAAGAGACAACAAATATAAAGAGAAAATTTTCATAATTCAAGAGCTAAAACATAGTTACCAAGTTTGAATTTGAATTTGAATTCAATTTAGAAAAAAATTGACTACCTAAAATTCAATACAAAAAAAAAATTGGGAGTATGTATCTTACGAATACTAAAACATGTGTTTTTTTTTAGAAAAATTTCCTCTGTTTTCAGCTCCTTACCCTTGGTTGGACTTTTTTCCTCTATTTATTTTGCAGTTTGAGACATTTGCTACTGCTAATTAGGCAGAAATGTTGTTCTTGTATCTAATGTTGTATAAATATACCTGGACAGAAACACAGACACATAAAGTTGTATTCTTTTTAGGGAGATGAATAGCATCAACCTTAAATCAAATCTAACTGTTATTCCACACCACACCACTAATTCTTCCAACTTAATAGAGGAAGAGGGAGTGATATTTTTTTAGTAATATTTTGATTTGTTACAAATGACAAGGTGTTTCAATAGTGTGATGAAGATACCTTCATATATATATATATATATATATATATATATTAATGAGAAGGATGGCATAGCTACATTGTTGAGTGAGTGGGAGTGGCAGTGATTCATCTCCTTTTTCTTTTTTCTTATGGATGCACTATCAATATGCAATAGGAATATGATGAGATGAGACATTTGATAGATTCATTCAAGAGTAGTGATCAGTACTACAAGTTTGAATTCAAAAATATCAATTATATCATCGGCATCATCATGGATTTGAGTTCATTGTTGACATCTCTGGGAACTTCATTTGTCATCTTCATAGTGTTGGTTTTGGTGTTCTCCTAGCTGTCCAAGAAGCCTGCAAACTATGTGATCTACTTCCCCAAAAAAATTCTCAAAGGCAAGGGATTAGATTCCAACAAATATTTCTACAAACAAACATCAAAATATCATTCATCGTGCTTGATTTTCGGTTCAAGTGATTATGAAATAAGATTTTGTAACGTACCCAACCACCCACAAGCCGAGCACACTACTTCAAGTCCACTTCTGAACTAATTTCAAGTTCTGATCAAATTTTTAGTTAATAAAGATGCATGAAATATTCACATGCATAGATCAAGATTCAAGCTACAATATAAAATAAATGAACCATATGTCGTGCACAACAATAACCAGCAAGCATGCATATTATAGATATGAATTTTATAGATAAATAAATACACAACAGAAATAAATATACATGTATATGAAACCATGACAGAGAGAGAACTTATATTTAATGAAATGAATCACCAACTGGTTGCAGACCAAGGATGTTCCACCCAACCGTAGACATTGTTGTTCCAATTCTCAACAACAATGTCACCCCTGAGCTAGGGCTATGATTCCACAAGGAAAGTTTCAAAGTGTCACTCATATTCCCAAACCAATCAACACTCAAGCTCTCACAGGATTCTCATCACACACAACAATCCAAAGTACACCATATCTCTTCTACCTAGCCTGCACAACCCAAGAGAATCGACCCCCTTCTCTGCCACGCAGTCCCTCAGGCTTTCCACCTCCTCCCAGTGCTCATGTGCATCTAGTCAAGAATCTCACTACTAGGACTCTCACGATTAGTAGCCGTGGAAAAAAATTAACGCATGCCAATGCGTCTTAGACATGCAAGCATTAATTCATGGCTGGAATACACCAACAGTCACTACTGCCAACCAAACCATGGCTTCTCTCCACAATTCGTTTTTCTTTTCCCAACCAAGATCAAAAGGAATGAAGAATGAAGAGTGGGTGAAAGAGTGAATGGAGAGAGAATAGAATGAAAGGTGTGAACAATGAACAATGAACAATGAGTGAGTGAATGAGTGAAGAAGAAGCCCCCAAACAACCCACAAGATGGGTTTATATCTTTACTTGCAAATCAAGAACCATGTGGTCTTCCTCAAGAAGCTCATGTAACCACTCCTCTCCATTAAACAATTATGGGTAGATAAAATATAAAATAAATACTTATCCCCTCAAGCCCCCTCTCTTTTGGAATCATAGCCCCCTATAACTCTTGTCCTTTTCCGTCTAGCATCCAGTGATGTATTTATTATTAATAATGATCAAAACATTACCTTTCCTAGACACACTAGCCTCTTTTAATTGTTTGGGTACCCTGGTCTTTCATAGATTAACAAAATACATTATTTAATACGGGGCTCAAAAACCTGAGGTATTACATCCCCTCCCCCTTATTTTGGCATTGTCCTCGGTGCATATATAAAATAGAGACAAAATTTCAAAATTTCTTCAAAAATTTGTGGGTACTCTGGCCACATGGAATATTCATGCTCCCAAGTAGCATCTTCAGGACTGTAGCAGGTCCATTGGACTTTTACCAGCTCTATAATTCAATTCTGAAGCATTTTGACTTTTTCATCCAATATTCACATTGGTTGGACCTGGAAGTCTCCCTCTGTCTCTACCTGGATCAGATGCCAATCAATAACATGGTTAGGATCATGTACATATCTTTTTAGCAAAGAGGCATGAAATACATTATGCACATTCATGGAAGTAGGCAATGCAAGCATGTATGCAACTGGCCCTATTCTGTCCAATATCTCAAATGGACCACATAATCTAGTTGCTAGCTTTGTACAACTACCCAAATTCTAAGAGCTCTTCTTGGGCTTCACTTTTAAAAGAACATGCTCCCCCACTTTAAATTCTCTAGCTGTCATGTTCTTATCTGCATAATTTTTTTGTTTATCTTGAGCTGCCTTTAAATTCTACTTAATTCTAACCATCTGGTCTTCCATATCTTTGAGCAATTTTGGCCCAAGTACCACTCTATCTGTTGGGTTGTCCCAACTCACTAGAGTATTGCATTTCCTACCACAAAGCTTCAAATGGGCTCATTTTCAATGAATCTTGATACCCATTATTATAGGAAAACTCAACCAAGTGCAAGTAATCTTCCCACTTAGATGGCTTATCCATCACATACATTCTCAACACATATTCAATTACTTGGTTGACTCTCTTTGTCTTCCCATCTGACTGTGGATGGCATGTTGTGCTAAAGTTCAGATTTGTACCAAATACTTTAAACAATCCCCTCTAGAAATTTGAAGTAAATTTTGTGTCTTTGTTTAAGACAATTGCCTTAGGTATCCCATGCAACCTAGCAATCTCCCTTGTGTAAATTTCTGCAATATTAGCTGATGTATGAGTCATTTTTACAGGAACAAAATGAGCAGCTTTTGTCAATTTATCAACCAATACAATGATTGAATCATGTTGTCTTGTTGTCTTGGGAAATTTAGTTATAAAATCAATGGTTACCACTTCCCATTTCTTCTCTGGAATTGGTAATGGTTGTAGCAAACACATTGGGTGCATATGCTCATCCTTCACTCTCTGACATTCCATACATATGGAAATGTAATCAACAACATATTTTTTCATTCTTGGCCAAAATAATTGGCTTCTTACTGTTGCAATTGTTTTCTGGTAACTAGGATGTCCAGTATATGGAACATTATGCATTTATTTTAATACCAAATGCCTAAGTTCTTCAGAACTAGGAACATAAATTATATTTTTATGCATAAGTAATCCATTTTCCTTCATCTCATATTTTTTAATTTTTTGTTGTACATTTTCTTGTTTTAATCTTTCCTTTACGTGTAGGTAATGTTGATCTGTAACAACAACATCTAAAATTCTGCTCTTTAAATCTAAATAATGCATACTAACAATTGTAGGATGCATGAGATGTACTCTTCTACTAAGTGCATCAACAACTTTATTTTCTTTTCCTTTGATATGCTTGATTTCAAAATCTTATTGACTTAAAAATTTCAGCCATCTCGTATGCCTGGCATTTAAAGTTGGTTGTTCAAAAAGATATTTTAGACCACTATGGTATGTTCTTAATTCAAACCTCTTACCCATGAGATAATGCCTCCACATCTTCAAAGCGTGAAAAATGGAAGCAAGTTCCAAGTCATGTGTGGCATAGTTCCTCTCATGCTCTTTAATCTCTCTAGACTCATAACCAATGACATGTCCATTTTGAGTGAGGACTCCACCAAGTCCTTCTGTGCATGCATCTATACCTACCAAAAAACTTACATTTGGGTCAGCAATATTTAAAATAGGAGCATTAGTAAGTAATTCTTTCAATAGATAAAATCTCTCTTCACACTTTGTTGTCCATTCAATTTTAATTCCCTTCTTTTGCAAGGAATTGATGGGATGAGCAATCTTAGAGAACCTTGTTATAAATATTCTGTAGTAACCAATTAACCCCATAAAAGATCTGACTTCTGAAACATTCCTGGGTGTTGGCCATCCTCTAATGGCTTCAATTTTCTCTAGATTCACTCCTATACCTTGTTCTGAAATAACGGTTCCCAAGAAATGGATTCGTTCTTGGTAAAAATAACACTTACTAAGCTTGGCATACAACTGATGTTCCCTCAGCACTTGCAATACCAATCTTAGGTGATGTTCATGATCTTCCTCTGACTTAGAATAGACAAGTATGTCGTCCAGGAATACT
>JASDQU010012764.1:40026-74592 GCA_032191745.1 Picea mariana
GAAAATCCCCAACACTGAAAATAAACGCTCCTCACGCCCCAGAGGTCAAATCAACCACCACGTGTTTTTCGTGTATACAATATGTATTTCTTAGGCATTATCCATGTCATGTTTTGATGTCCCATGTGTCATATCTATATTTCCACGTCAGCACCGTGGGGTAGTTTTGGGTCAACATCAGAACTTTTTCCTAGAGGCGCCAATGAAATAACGTCAAAGATAATTCGTCGACGTCAATACACTCATTAACTATCCGTTGATTGCTCGGACACTGAACTCCTGGTTTTAGTTCGAACCTTTACCCGCCAACACCGATAACCCTGGTCAATCTACGATTCTCCTTATCCCCAATGTTGAGACCTAAGTCTGCGCCCCTACCCCTCCTGCCTCATTTTCCCTATACCTTCTTGAAAATCAGTCCCCTTATGGTTGGTTGAGTCAATTTCCCTCTCTAAATGACTTGGTTTCTATCATTTTCTTTCTTAATTGAGTCTTTGCACATTTTGTTTCTTTTTTTATTGAAGGATAATTACATGTCTTGATTTGGTTCAGAATACTTGTCATCGTGCTTGCCATTGATTGAGCTCACAACAAGTCGACCAAGCCTTTTTGTATGCATAGGGAATGCCCGTGAACAAAACGCATCAATTCAGAGCAGTGATTTTTGGGCCTGGATTGTGAAAACAGATAGCATAAATTTTCAACAGTAAAACTCCAATAGGCTGATCAGATCAACGGCTTTGGTACATTCAGGGTTTTAGAAATGCCCGAGGTTTAATCATAGAGTTACATAAACTTCACTCTACAACTCTCGAATGTCGAAATGTATGAGCTCATATTTTTCAAAAAATCCCAAATGTCGAAACGTGCGAGCTCATCTTTGTCAAAAAATCTTGAATGTCGAACCGTCGGAGCCACGTGGAATCCATCGGTATTGACACATGGCACTCATTTCAAGTCATTTGGGTTAGTTCATCCACCCATTTTCGGGTGACACATATCACTCTCTGTCATGCAGACATGTTAGCAACAGTGATGTCATGTTAACACATCAACTCTAGGAGATTATCAGTATGGGGTATTTCAATTCACAACAAACACATACCTCCGAAGCCCTGAAGCACCAGAGCCCCCAAAGTCCAAAATATAAAATGTTAAACATGACTTAATTATGGGTTAATTAGTGATAATCACTGGCTAATCACTTCGTGAGTTCATCCCTCCCGGAGGTATCCATTCTTTGCATTCAAGAACTCTTAAACCCCGAAGAGCCGATGACAGGTGGCATCCATCAGTTGATACGTGTGGCACTCTTCTATAATGATGTGTGGCACTCTCCTATCATGACACGTGGCACTCATTTCAATCATATTTGGGTCTTTCATATGTATTATTTCAAGTGACACGTGTCACCCTTCTTTCTGTGACACGTTAGCAATATGATGTCAGGCCACCATGTCACTCTGAGAGTTTAGCACTCTAGAGAATTTCAACTCAAAGAAAGCACACTTATCTGAACCTCCAAAGTGTCGGAGCCCCGAACAGCCGAAGTGAGTCTCGATCTGCCATGTCACTTTGCAGCATTGTAACTCCAGGATATTCTCAAACTCAACATTCACATCTCCCGAACCCCCGAATTTCCAAATGTTTAAGGATAAATCCTAGGTTAATTAGCAATAAGTGGTGGTTAATGACTCTGGGAGTCCAGGCCTCCAAAAGATATGAATATTCTACGCTACAAATCCCCCGAATGTCAGATTTCTGAAGTGGCTCACCCATATTTATTGCACATTTTGAAATGTTTAAAAAGGGGCGCCAAACCAGAATTGGGGAAACTACACGTCCAGACTATAGAAAGAATATCATATCAGACTCCAAAAAATTCCAGATGACTTGCTTCTTTCCTCCAGGGGATAAGTGGGCGGAAAACACTACCTACATCCAGCTATCTCCTAGTGGCCTCCAACAATGCAATGCATGCCAATGCTCGACACATAATGCAATTATGTCACTCCCATTCATTTCCTGCAAAATATTGGTTCACCCCAGCATGTGCATCAGTCTAGCTTCAGTGCCAGTAGTAGTTTTTAATTGTTCAAATGAAAAACTCTTTTAAATTCAGACATAATAAGTGGTATTTTTTGTGTGAAAAGAACCACTCCTTTTTGTTAAGTCAAGTTCAGAGTATTCATTAACATACTCTAGCAGTGTGTTTTAGTTAAGTTAATAAGTTGTTTTACAACCGATGTGTAGAGCTAAGCCTCAGTTCCACACTGGTTGAGGGCCTCCACATCTGTGATAAATAGGCATCTTTTATATGTTAGAAAGGTCGATGGTTTTGGAGAGAAAGAATTTTTCTGAAATTTTGTAAGAGAACTATTTATGTGCAAGTTATTTTAATTAAGAAGTTTTGTTTAGAACCAAAGACACTTCTTTCATCTAAGGCGTGAATGTGATTGGACCAAGGGGGATTATCTCTGTCTTCGGATTCAAATTTTGTTGTTTTATTGAATAAGAGTTATTGTATCTATTATTTAAAGTTATCTTATGATGTTGTAACAATTTTTTATTCTAGTTGATGAATAGAAATCGATTGTGTTAACCTGTGATTGATAATAGAGCATTGAAAATTACTTTTTCTTGCGCTAACTTCTTGTCACATATATATTTTATTTATGTAACTTTTATCTCAGACAATGTTGAATTTCTACTAATCAAAATGGTATTAATGCTAGTTTGAAGTAGTTTAAATCTTCTTCATTTGCATGCTAAGGTATAAAGGTTATCCTGAAACCCAGCCTTCCCCCAACACATATTTATCTCCCCTCTGTCATCTAGTTTAAATATATATCTTTATTTTGTTATAAATGTTAGAAAAGAACCAAAAAGAGAACTACATAGCCTGAGGAAAGGCTTAACAGAAGAAAAAAAAAAAAAAAAAACAACCTATATGTCGATCGTGATTAAAGGCCATCGATAATTCCAGCCAGATCACGAATCTGGAGAACCTTACCACTCATCAAACTCTTACAAGTCTAATCGTGCCTCTTGGGCAGGTTTGGTTCCTATTTTTGAGTTAAAAGGATCTCAAACCCCTCAACATAATTGGTGCTAGAAGGAGGGCCTGAACGAATGAATGGCTAACAATAATTCTGATAATATATTTCTCAAAGCCTATAGATTCAAAACAACCCACATGCATAGCTAGTCACTCTCAAGACAACCCACATACAGAGAGTGCTCCCAATACGAGTAATTCACCTCAACGCGAAGATGAAGAACACCTCTACCATGAAATACCTTACGCTATTCCCCACGAAGAGTTGAATAAATTCAGAAGAATTACTAGAGCATATGCCCAACAGATCAGATAATTACCTTTAGCTCCTTTACTTCCTCAAAGAAAAAAAATAAGAAGACTAGTAGTTGACACCCCTGACCAGGTATTTTTTCACATGGTAGAAGACCTGATAGATTTTTTCCTCACATAGATCAAACAACCCCTTAATTTGATACCTGAAACACCGACTGGTAATTACTCTGAACCTAACGATTTTGAATCTAAAGAGGAAGGGTCTAACTTAGATTGCTTAGGTTTTGAATCATAAGACATGGAGGATAATAACGATAATAATGGAGAAAGGGGAGATCATCCTAGAGACAATCAACCATGGTTGGCCAGATATGCTTTGGAAATCCCTAGACGGGTGCATAACCTACCCAGACATCCAGAAAAATTGCTTCTTAAATTTGATCCTGAAACATCCGGATAGTCTAAGGACCATATTAAGAAGTTCATATTATCTATGAGGTTGATGAATGTGCAACATGAAGATGTAGTGTGCAATATTTTTCCTTATACCTTTGAAAATTCATCCTCGACTTGGTATTTCAACCTTCTAGTTGGTTCCATAACTAGATGGACAAAGTTTCAAAAGGATTTCTTGGACAAATTTGCTGAAGAAACTACTACTAGAGCTTTAATGGATGAAATGTTTGCTGCCACTATGATTCCAAAATAAAAGGATAAATAATGCAACCAAAGGTTCACCGCCATTTTGAACAAATTCCAACCTGAGGTTAAACCTATGCAGGAGTTGCAAATTGAAGTATATGCTAATGCTCTCCCAACTTCTATTTCCATGTTCGTAAAAAGGGTTGCCAAACATACTTTAGCCGAAAATTTCAAAGAAGCTAAAACAATTGAATTTCAAATGAAAGGGTGCAAAGAAGGTCAGATCTCATTAATAAAAAAGGAAACCCAACCTATACCTAAGAGAGGACTTTTGTTGACAAGACCCCTAGGAAAAAAAGCAAAACAAGGTCCTAATAAAGAAGGAGGGGATCTAGAAAGCCTGCAGTGGATGATAAAAAAACTCTCCAACGAGATCATAGATATGAAAAGGAGTGTTGGGGAGGGAAACCAAAATCAAATACCTTATAAACCCTTTTTTAAAATAAATCCACCCTTCAAAGTTATAGAACCTCCCCCATCCAACCTAAACGTCAACTTAGGGAACGTAGCATCTGACTCTTTCTGCACATATCACCAAGAAAACCATTCAGAAAGGGACTGCCCTCAATGGTTTCATGCTATGAATCTAATGTATAATCGATTCCTAGATGAATTCTCTCTAACCGAACAACCTAGTAGCTCGAAAATAAATTCCATCGATCAAGAAAGTCAAGAGTCGTCGGAAGAGACAGTCATGTTGTTATGGGATTCCAACCACCTGATGCCCTTCAATGACGTCACTGAAGTGCAGGGACCTCCCGCTGAAGTTCTAGTTGTATAGACATGAGGTAGAAGTCAACATGTCCAAAGTAATCCCACCACTACTCAGTTATCTAGAGGGAAACCAGTAAACGATCACCCCAAACCACTATTTTCTCCCCAAAGAAACCCCACAAACATACACACACGGAAATATCCTAAACTAGACTACAATGTGGTGGAAGACTTGAAGAAGATCAAGGCTAATGTGTCTATCATGGACATGTGTAGGATCCCTCAACAAAAGGATTTTATGTTACGGCCCTTAAAATCAATATATACCCCTATAACAAGCATTGATCAAAGTGAGGTCCCATCTCCTACAGATTTAACAAATAAGCCAAGTGTGAATTCTTGTTCTTTAGACAAAAGAGGAAGGCCTTTTGTTCTTCCTTTCTTTTTGACATTTGAGGTTTTTAACAGAAAACTACATAATTGCCTAGTCGATTTAGGGGCATCTTCAAATGCCATGCCATTGTCAATCTGCAAGAAATTGAATGCAACCCCACTAAAAATTGATAAGCATGTTATACAACTAGATAGGACTTAGGTAAAGGTCATTGGGGAACTTAAATATGTCATGATCAGAATTGCTACACACCCTAAATTTGTTCAATTAATTGACATAATCGTAGTAGAAATCCTGGAGTCCTATGGAATGCTACTTAGCCGAGATTGGTCTAAGAAATTAAACGGATACTTTAGTATCGACTGGGCTCACCTATGGTTTCCATTAAAAGGACATACAAACATGATTAGGATTGATAGAGAAAGATATCTCAAACATATCGTCATTGATTTAGAGACCCCAAATGAACCCTCGTCGACAGAGTTCCCTGTTTTACGAAACTACTCATGTGATTCTGATTTCGGTAATTTCACCCCTCACGTGTATGACATACCTCCCACACAAAAATATGAAATAATTTTTCAAGTAGAATTACTAAAAACCGTATAAGAAAGCATTATCCATCAGGATTCTCTGATAGGAGTAGCAGACCAGGAGGTTGAAAGTGAAAAAAATAGCTAGACATGAAGAAGTTAGTAATTCCCCCCCATAAATTTGGACGATGTACTTTGATGGTTCTAAATTGCAAGAAGGGTCAGGAGCAGGATGTATCCTCATTGACCCAAAGGGGAAACGCGACTTCTTATCCTGAAGATTAGAATTTGAATGCACTAATAACACTGTTGAGTATGAAGCTCTAGTCTAGGGACTAAAGAAATCCATCGACCTAAACGTCAAGGAATTGAAATTTTTTGGAGACTCTGAAATTATCGTTAGGCAAGTGAATAATACTATCCATTGAAATTCACCTCACTTAATAAATTACTAGCAAGAGGTGCATGGACTAATAGACATTTTTTAGGCCTTCAACATTACTGTTATTCCCAGGATGCAAAATACCCTTGTTGATTCTCTAGGCACTGCAGCCTCAATATTATCTCCTTTAGAAGACTATGAAGCCTCAAGATTCGTAGTGGAACTGCTCTACAAACCTTCGGTACCTAACAACATTTCTAACTGGAAAGTCTTTGAAGGGGATGAACAGATTATAGATTTCCTGACTAATCAGGATAATTTTAAGGGTTTTTCCATTGATGATGAAATATTCCAAGAACTACTCACATAATCAAATGTTCATGAAAAAATGAAGGAAACAGATCACTATGTTGACAAACCAAAGTTTCACACAATACCAAAAGGAGTGGCCAATCTAGAGAACCTTTTCGACCTAAGGGAAATGTTTAGAGGGCCAAAGAATGCAAACCTAGGAACCCCTGAGAACCCCAAGAATGTCAATTTAGGTAAGAGAGTGTCCAAAGAAGATAGGAAATCTTAAATAATATCAAGATGTATTTTCTTGGTTCTACTGAGAATTGAAGACTTATGATACAATCTCGTTATCCAACACACAATCTCGTTAAATTCTGGAGTAAAACCCTTCCAACAAAAGCTTAGGAAGTACCACCCATCTCTGGAACCTCTGATGTATCAAGAGTTGAATAAATTATTAGATGCCAAGATTATCTTTCAAGTAAGACACTTTACCTGGGTAGCCAATCTGGTACCTGTTAGAAAGAAGTCTGGGGAGATTCGTCTATGTGTGGATTTCATATACCTTAACAAAGCATCAAAAAAGGATAACTATCTAGTCCCACCCATGGAACATCTCCTACAAATAGTATCTGGATCTGAATTGTTTTCCCTCCTAGACGGTTTCTCAGGATATAACCAAGTCCTGGTTTCGGAAGATGATCGATTAAAAACTACCTTTTGAACCAAGTGGGGAAATTTCTCTTATAAATGCCTTCCCTTTGGGTTGACTAACGCAGGGGCAACCTTCAAAAGGACCATGGACGTGGATTTTCGAGGATTAATTAACAAGTGTGTGGTATTATATTTAGATGGCGTAACAGTGTACTCAAAAAACAAGGAAGACCACATTCAACATTTGACTCAGATTTTTGAAAGGTGTAGGAAGTATGGAATATCATTGAACCCTAAGAAAACCATCGTTGGTATAGAGGAAGGAAAAATATTAGGTTATATCATATCTCAAGGAGGAATTAGCATCGACCTTGAGCGAATAAAAGTGATAGCTCAACTCCCCTTGCCTCACATTAAAAAGGCCATGCAATCCTTCTTTGGGAAAATCAACTTTGTGAGAAAATTTACTCGTGACTTTGTTGAAACTGTTAAACCTTTACAAAAAATGATTTGCAAAGATGCAGAGTTTAAATTGGATGAAAAAAGAAAAGGAGATTTTTACAACATCAAAACTGCAATATCCCAAGCACCAGTACTACAAAGCCCGGATTTCAACATATATTTCTTCCTTTATACCTTTGCTTCCGACCAATCCTTGGTCGCAGTACTTACCCAGAAGGATGATGAAAACAACGAGGCACTGATATCATTTATGAGCACTAACCTTCAAGGAGTCGAACTAAACTATCTGTCTATAGACAAACAGGCTTACACAGTTTATAAAGTGGTCAAACATTTCAGATCCTATATACTGAAGAATCACACTAAATTCATAGTCCCTCACCCCGTAGTCAGAGATTTTTTCACTCCACAAGAAATGGGAGAAAGGAGGGGAAATTGGATGGCAGTCATTCAAGAACTTGATCTAGACATAAAAACTTCCAAAATAGTCAAGGGTCAAGGATTGTGTAGACTGGTTGTTGAGGCCCAAGATATGGTCAACATAGAAGACTCCAGTTGGGAAAATGATTTGTCATTATGGTGCAGTGAAGCCTTATATGTAACTCCCGAGAAAGAATCTTGGTATGGAAGCTTGTCTTATCTCCTTCATCATGGAACTTGTCTAGAAAACCTAAACCCTAGAGAAAGGAGAGCTCTTAGGTTAAAGTCCGCTCAATATCGCCTCATAAATTATGTGCTTTTCTGTGTAAACTATGATGGAGTACTCCTTATATGTATTGAACATGATGATGCAGAAAAGGTACTGAAATAACTCCATGATGGCCCAACAAGTGGACATTTTGTAGGAGAAACCATGGTTCACAAAATATTAAGGGTTGGATATTATACTTTGTTCAGGGATGCTCATGCATATGCTAGGAAATGTAAATCTTGTCAAGTAAGCGCTGGTAGAGAAAAGAGAGCATCCATTCCACTCCAGCCAGTGACCATATCCAGACCATTAGAGCAATGGGGAATAGACGTCATATGAGAAATTAATCCCAATTCTTCAAAACAACATAAATATATCTTGAATGCTATATATTATTTCATGAGGTGGACGGAGGCTATCCCTCTCACATACATTAATGAAAAGGTAGTGATCCAATTTTTAGAACATCTAATAAGAAGGTTTGGGATACCCTCTGTCCTTGTTTTTGACAATGCTTCCTACTTTTCTTCCACGTGCTTGAAATAATTCACCCTTGATAAGGGGATCATAATAAGATATTCTGCAAACTATTATCCACAAGGGAATGGGGTAGCAAAGTCAACTAATAAAAACATGGTGAGAATTTTAAAAAAGACAGTTGTTGAAAATCAGAGGAATTGGCATAATTTACTTCATAATTCCCTATGGGTCGATAGAGTAACACCTAAAGAAGCCATAGGAAACTCTCTGTACTTTCTGGTATATGGGCAAGAAGTCATTCTTCCAAATGGATTGTACCTTCCATCTTTACATCTTTCCCAAGCATCAAGAGGTCAGCCCTCATCCACTCTACAGAATTGGATTGATACCCTTCTCATGCTAGATGAAGAAAGAGAAAAGGCTAAAGTTAAGTTCACCACTCATCAATAGGTAGTTAAAATATGGTTTGACAAACATAAGGCCAAAGAAAAAAAAATCGAAGTAGGAGACCTAGTCTTGAAGTGGGATAAAGAAAATGAGTCCAAAGGAAAACACTAAAAGTTCCAAAATCTATGGCTCGGACCTTTTCAGGTGGTCGAGAAGATCGGGGAAGGAACATACCAGTTGAAAAATCTGAGGGGGGAATCTGACACCCTCCCGATGAATGGCTAGGCCTTAAAACAATACTTTTCCTAAAAAAAAATGTGTGTCTTTTGATTCTTTGTTTGAGTTTCTGCTTCTTTTTAGCATACATTTTGATCAGGATGAGTGTGTGGGTTTAGGGAAGACCGACTGCTAACTCATTTTTATTTCTTTCTTTTTCTTGTTATTTTCTTTTAATTAAGTTATGTTTCGTAAAGAAGTGGTTGACTTTAATAAATGCGGCGAATTAGACTCTGCTCCTGAACTACACTTACATGAAAAATAAGAGACGTTGGGCAAATACAAATTTTCAAAATCATATTTGTCTTTGTAAGCATACTACTTGGGGAGGAAATGAAATATATGCCTAGTGGAATGGTAACACTAAATGTAAATATGGCTAGATGGAAAGAATCACATATACCTATGGACATAGCCAGGAAACGATCCACCTTAACACTTTCACCTTGTCAAAAAACATATATCCTCCTCTCTGACTCGCTCTAAGAATTTATGCCAGAAAAAGATGATCCATAAAAAGTGTGTAAAGTCTGAGAAGGTATGCAGATAACTTCATCGGGGCTATGGACGCTCGTTGGCAGTGAAGCAAGGTATGTGATGTCGAGGTGACTATGTCGGGGATATGGATGCTCAATGGCAGCGGAGCAACACCGTAAGGAAGGAATGATAGCTAAATGGCCTCACACCAATGGACTCCCTACCCGGTTCTTGTCTAAAAAGGACATGGATTGAGGTTAACAGGAAAGAGGGTGGAAAAGATAAACTCCATAGGCAGATCCAGATTCGCGGACCCGGGAACTTGTGTACACATTGATAGAAAAGGTTATGTTGAAAAGAAATAGAATAAGGTCAGATGGTTTCTCAACCAATTTTCACAAGCTAAGAACAAGAGAAGGAGCAGAGATTATGTTTTTGCCCAGAGAATCGCCATTTCTTGAGCACTCAAAAAACCCTAAAATTTTTTGTTAATTTTCCTTTTGGGTACCACTTGTCTTTTCTGAATTTAGTCAGTTGTGTAGGGATCAATGGGTTTTATGTGCTTTTATGTTTTATCATCAATCACATTCAGTTTGGTTTGGAATTATTAAACAGATTGACCTTTTCTCTAAGTAAAACTTGGCATTTAGACTAAGTGTGCGCAACTAAAAATGTGCTCCACGCCCCTATCATCGGTATTGTTGAGTCTCCATTTTGACACTTCTATTATCCTATATTATCCTCTATCTGAGTCAGTTTTACCTCTCACGTGTGCATATGATGTCTATTTCCTCCACAAACCTACTTTGTGACCTTGTCCATATGCATAGAGAGATAACCTATGTTAAAACATGATTTGTTTGATTTTTTTTATTAAATTGGAATTAAATGGTTGATTATTTATGCTCCTAATTACTTTGACTATTAATTAAGCAACTCCATCCGGTACTACCACAGGTCCGGTACTGCAACAACCGCTTGATCAGGTACCAATACTCTACCTGATCTGGTACACAATACTCCTCCTGATCTGGTACTCTACAGTGATCCAGTACCACTACTATGCACCTCTTTCGGTAGCACTACTCTGTGCCTCTTTTGGTACCATCTCTGTGCCTCTTCTAGTACCAGCTCTACGCCTATTCCGGTACTACTGTTGTGCTGATCTGGTACCCATATTTATGATTGTGCTAGTCTGGTACTAAACCCATGTCTACAGGATTAACACGTTGAACGAGTATGCTGGTGGTGATTCCAAGAAATTAGTTGGATGGAAGTATCCTTAGATAGTTTGGAGATCATGATAGACTTCATCACTCATGCACTTTGTGTCATGAGGATGAAGTCCATCCCTAGAGATATGATATGAATCACCAATTGTAATATTTTGAAAACATTTGATAACTATCCTCGGACCTTGGTTATAATGGCTAACCTTGTTTAAAAGGGATGATGTGTTGGTGATAAAACAAAAGTAGCAAGTAGAGAATGATATATATTGTTATGTTGGGAAATGGAATGTTGAACTTCTAATTCACTCAATCAATTGAAGGAATGAAAATGCTATTTTGTGCAATTCATGAGTATGAGTAAAGTGTTTTAGTCTGTAATTTCTTTAGAGGTACCTTGTTGGTTTAGTAAGGGCCCACCGCCCCAACCAAGGTAAGCCTCCATGTACATGTCTTTGTGTGTTGTAAGTCAATTGTGTGAGTGTGAACACTTAATAGTTGTGTGTTGCAGATAATTCTAAGTGCATAAACTTTCTTAGGTATAATACATATTTATTTGATTTTGAATCAGTGTGAATGAATGGTTATATTGAGCATAGTAGATAATTCTATTTCCATTTCTGCAGATTGACATTTAGTTAACAAGAGTTGGATAGATGTGTGGGATTGTTAAATAAGAAATTGTTATTGTTTTGAATCTATGATTGTGATATTCTTGGTAGGTACAGGAACCATAAGACTTCATCTCTCACCTTCATGTTCTATGTAATGAAGTCTCTCAATTATATTGATTGTTTCTTGTATTAAAGAAGGTTTGATTGGAATTGATAGGGTTATGATTGGTTTCTTTCTAAGAGTGAATAAAGTGAATTGCTAATTTCTATTTCAATTGCTACAAGAAGCAATATCTCAGTTCATCTCTGCATTTCATGAGCCTATAATGAACAAAATTGTTATCTAAGCAAGAGCCTTTCAATTGAGTGTTTGTTTGAGAGTTTGGTTATAAGATTTATCTTCTAAGTTTGAAGTTATGTGAAGTATTCAGATATTCCAAAAATAGAGTGTTATGTTATTAATTATTTCCTGATTGAGCTAGATACAACAGACATAGATAGGTTACATGTTTTCGGCACATATGGTGTAATAAATCTTTTGATTACGAATCCTGGATTGACATATAAATGAGTGCAATATACTAATCATATATATACACCAACATTTTGGCACCATTGTCGAGGAGTTGTAAACGATAATAGGTAGAATTTTGAGTTTGATTGGTTTGATGAGTTTGGATTGTATTTAAGGACAACCTGAGGGCGGAGAGAAGACGGTAAGATGAGAAGTAAGAACCTATGCATCCACTTTGGTGGGGTTGCTCCAAAGTCAAGTTGTCCTCTTACCTTTGGTAGTTAAAAGTTTGTGTTTCATTAGTATTAGAGTTTCTTGTTTTTATGAGTAGATATAGGGATAGTAAAGGTAGATTTATTACTTCCAAAATTTCATAAAAAATAGAAAAACAAACAACAAGAAACCCACCCCCCCCACACTAATTCAGCTAAAATTTGTGCAGGAACAATTCTCAAAGGAGAAAGTTCAAAGGCAACAATTGAAACAACAACCAATGACACTAAATCTGAAGCCATTGTTTAGATTGAAAGCATAGTACAACAAGTAAGAATGGAAGCACTGGCGACCCCATCAGAAGGAGGAGCTGGAAACGAGACAGAGGTAGTGATAGAAGAAGTTGCATCTGCGATTGGGGCAACACAAAACGTATTGGAGCAGTTGAATATACCAAAAAAACTAGTGGTTGAACCATCACTTAGTGGGGAGACATCACCAGCACCCTACAACGTGCTATTTGGAGATATGGCAGATGAAGAGGGAAATGCAAACAACGAAACTGAGACATTTGGATTCCCAATATTAGACATCGCCAGAGACGTTGCTATGAAGATTATTCCATTTTCCTCATTGCCTCACTTCCATGCTATGTCAACAGAAGATCCTGATTCATTTTTGTTTGAATTTGATATACTATGTAGGAGTTATAATTACACTGATAATGCATAAAAACTAAAACTCTTTTCAACCACACTAAAAGACTCAGCATTAAGGTGGTTTATGAGCCTAGGAGAACACATTATATTATCTTGGGATGGTATGAAGGAGACTTTCCTCCAGAAATATCAAGATTACTGCAGACCTAGGGATGCTAGGAATGACATATTTAAAATGCAGTAGTCTAAGGAGGAAAGTTTGGAAGATTACCTAGAAAGGTTCCTATACAACTACCAAAAGAAAAAACAATTTGCCTTAGACACAACCATAATTAGGACCATCTTCCTAAAAGGTGTGAGGTATGACTGCATTGAGGTACTAAACCTCATGAGTTCTAGAGATGTGTACCAAAAGCCATTTATAGACATTGTATAGTATTGTAAAAGATACTCTCGCAGTCAAGCCAAAATAGGAAAAAGTGTAAGGGATCCTATAAACAAAATTACTAAACCCACACCAGGAGGTGTTACTAGGATCGAATTGGGGAATCTACTAGAAAACTTCAAAACAGGCATCCTCAACACCATCATCTCCCAACTTGATACCATTAAAATTAAAAGAAAATAAGAAGAAGAAAATGCTACTTTGGAATTTTTTTGTCCTCGGTGTAGAAAAGGGCATCCTAAAAAGGAATGTCCCATTAATGTTATCAAAATATGTGGCCTTTGTACAGAATATCACCCTACCAATGAGTGCCCTTCTTTACCTGGACTAAAATCCATTTTCAAGGGAGGGGGAGAACCTCAGGAAACATCATATCCCCCCAAGAGGGCATGGAGACAGCAAAACCCTAATATGTTTGTAGATCCCACCACAAAATATTCACAACATCAATGGGTACCTCCAATGTCTTATTCTCAATGGTCACCTCAGCAACCACAAATCCAACCTTGGCAACAAGGATGGAGGGGGATTTCATATGGGAATGTTACCTTTCAGCCAACAACCTTTCCCACCTACCCACAATACCCTTCCAATATCTCTCAATTTCTATCAAGATTTAATCCCCCTGCTCTTGCTCTACCTCCACAGCTGCAACAACAAATTTCATTGCCTATGAACCCAAATCTGCAGCAACAAATGAAAGTTGCACATATCCCAAACCCTCCTCGGCCTACCCCTATTTCTGTACAACCCATTCCTAATCCAAATAATAGACCTACACAACATGTACAAAATCTCGAAGTACAAACCTTCCCCACTTACATGATAACTCCTGCTTCATTTAATGGAATTGAATTAAGATCAGGGAGGGTTTTGAATAAACCAAATCCTATTGTGTCTATTCAAGAAGAAGAACAAGTAGATAATCAATAAGTTCGAGAAGAGGAACAAATATATAATCAAGCAGTTCAAGGAGAAGAAAAAATGGATAACCAATCAGATGAAAAAAGAAACACCCCTGTACAACAGAAAATTCATCCTCACACTTCTCACCCAGCAGAAATACCTCAGAAAACTAATCCTCTTCCTTATCCAGAAAGGTTACTTGTGAAGAAATCTGAGGTACCTCTAGGGCATAATCTAGAGACTGAACTTAGAAACATATGTGTAAATATTCCCCTACTTCATGCCATAAAGGACATACCTATTTATACTAATATTGTAAGGGATACTTTCATTAAAAATCCAGGGAGGAAGAGGAAGGAGCCTCCTGTTATACAAGTGGTTGAACATTTATCAAAATTTATATCAGAAATGCCATCTAAATATAATGATCCAGAAAATCCAGTGGTGACCATAGAGATTAATAGTGTTTCTTTTCCAAACACACTTATTTATCTAGGAGAAACAATAAATTTTATAGCAGTTGACACCATGAAAACGTTTCAACTAAATCACCTAAGACCAACATGGAATTTACTGGAATTAGCAGAAAAATCAGTTATCGGCCTAGCAGGAAGTCTAGACGATGTAATAGTCACTTTGGCCTCTTGGGAGTACCCTGTAGATTTCTTAGTGATTCATCCCAAATCCTCCAAACCAAGACATCCAGTAGTGCTTGGCCGACCTTGGTTGGCCACTGCTGATGTGTTTATTAGTTGTCAGTTTGGAGAGATGACAATTTCCAATGGCACCCAAAGTCAAAAAAATATTTTGTTTCCTCTTTCCCAACTAGCCACTGAAGTTCCTCTCCGGTTGGAGAATCCCTATGGGGAGGAGGACTCTACTCAGCCCTTGTTAACACTCAAACAAGTAAAAGGAGTTCAAGACCAAACTGGAGAACAAATCTTAAGCCTATTTTTGGTCGATATATAATTCATTGAATACCCTCAATCTTTTCCTGAATACACACATATCTTCAGCTCTGAATTCTAGTAAATTTGGCACCCCTCCACCTCTACAGTAGCCACCATTTCACAAGTAGATGAAGGGAAAGAATCAGTTGTTCAGGTTGTTGAAATCAACCCTGGAAAATCCTTGTATATCAATGCCATTTTAGAAACAAATCAACAATAAAAATTGATTCAAATGATTCAAGGACAATCTAGTCTTTTGCATGGGATTACTCCGACATGAAATGGATTCACCCAGACACTTGTATGCATCATATTTATAACAATGACCAAATTAGACCTGTTAGGAAACCCCAAAGAAGAATGAATCCAACCTTAACAAACATAGTGAAAGAAGAACTCCAAAAACTCCTGCATGCCAATTTTATTTACCCTATACCGGATATCAAGTGGGTATCCCCATTAGTTATTGTCCCTAATAAAAATGATAAATGGAAGATTTGTGTGGAATTTTGAGAACTGAACAAGGTGACCTACTGGGATTACTTTCCTTTTCCTTTCATAGACCAGGTCTGGGACACTTTTTCTGGGAAGAGGTATTTTTCTTTCTTGGATGGGTTTAGTGGTTACAACTAGATCAAAATTTCACCAGAAGATCAGGACAAAACCACATTTACTTTCCCATGAGGTACCTATGCTTATAGAGTTATTCCTTTTGGTTTGTGTAATGCCCCTGCTACCTTTCAAAGGGTTGTCTTGGCCATTTTCTTTTATTTGACCCATGACTGTGTAGAAGTCTACATGGATGACTTCATAGTATATAGGGATGATTTTCGACAAGCATTGGACAATTTGGAGAAAGTATTGATTAGGTGTAAAGAAACCAACCTCTCCCTTAGTCATGAAAAATCCAGAATGATGCTCACTGAAGGAAATGTTTTAGGTCATCACATCTTCGGTACTAGAATAAGGGTAGACCCTGCCAAGATTGACATCATTTCTCAAATCAAAATCCCTAGCTCACAAAAAAAAGTCAGAATTGCTTTAGGACATGCTGGTTACTATAGGAGGTTCATTCAGAATTTTACAAACCTTGCTGCCCCATTGTTCAAATTGTTAGCAAAAGAGGCTGAATTTTGTTGGAATGAACAATGTCAAATTTCTTTTGAAATTAAAAAAAAAAAAAAGCTTTCAAGTGCCCCTGTTTTGAGAGGACCAAACTGGTCTCTTCCTTTCCATATCTGCATGGATGCTTCATATACATCCTTGGGGGTTGTCTTAGGACAAAGGGAAGGCCAAATTCCATATGCTATATACTTTGTCAACAAGAATATTTCACCTACTGAAGTAAATTACACTGTCACTGAAAAATAATTCTTGTCAGTAGTACATGCCATTAATAAGTTCAGACACTACATAAAAGGGTATGAAGTTTTTGTGCATACCGACCATTCAACCATCAGATTTTTTATGAAAAAACCTATTACAAATGGTAGAGTGACTAGATGGTTATTATTACTGCAAGAATTCAATATCACCATTATTGATAGGCCTGGAAGAGATAATTTAGTTGTTGATTTCTTGTCTAGACTCATTCATRCAGGTGATAATACGCCAGTAGATGACAATTTTCCAGATGAGAATATATTTTCTATTTCTACTTACATTCCTTGGTATGYAGATGTAGCCAACTATCTTGTAATATGAAAGCTACCTCAGAATCTGTCCTCCCAAGAAAAACAGAGAATTATCTATCTAAGCGCCAATTACATGTGGCATGATGATTGTTTATAACGAGCTGGGCCTGATTTGATGATTAGAAGGTGTGTCCGGGAGGATGAGATGCATGAMATCTTCAAAGCCTGACATGATTGTCCATGTGGGGGAAATTTTGTTGATAAAAGAACATCATACAAGATCTTACAGTCCGGCTACTATTGGCCAACTATTTTCAAGGATGCAAAGAAGTATGTGGCCAGCTTTGATGATTGTCAAAGAATGGGAAAACCTACTACAGTTGATGAGATGCCCCTCCAAGCTCAGGTAGTAATTGAACCTTTTGAGAAATGGGCTTTGAATTTTGTAGGACCTGTTAAGCCCATGTCTCGAAGGAAGAAGTAAATCTTGGTCTGCACAGATTATGTGACCAAATGGGTGGAAGCTAAAGCTTTATATTCTGCTAATAAACAATCTATTGTAGATTTTCTTTTTGAAGAAATCTTTACTTGCTTTGGTGTGCCTCGAAAAATAGTAAATGAACAAGGAACCCAATTCGCCTCCAATTTGGTCAAATATCTTATAGAACAATATAAAATCAAACATAGAAAATATTCAACTTATCACCCTCAAGAAAATGGGCAGGTGGAATCAACCAACAAGGTGATAGAAGTTATTCTTACCAAGATTGTTCAGCTACATCACAAAGACTGGGTTGATAGGTTGTCTGAGGCCTTATGGTCCTATAGGATAGCTTGGAGAAACACAACATGTCATACACCCTATGAGTTGGTATATGGGAAGTAGGTGTTGCTTCCCATAGAGTTTCAAGTGAAAACCTTCATGACTTCCATGCAACTAGGGATGGATTTGGATGAAGCTAAAAAACAGAGGTTATTACAGTTGAATGAGCTTGATGAAGTCAGACAAGATGCTCTTCAAAGGACCACACTTATACAAGAGAAAAGGACTAAATGGCATGACAAGTACATCAATAAGAAGTCTTTTTATTCAGGTGATTGGTCCCTACTGTATGATAGTAGGTTCAAGAATTTTAAAGGTAAATTGGCTACTAGATGGTTGGGACCCTATGAAGTCGATACATTTTATGACAATTGTTCAGTTAAGATAAAGACTATTGATGAGAATCAGACCTCCTTTGTCGTGAATGGACATCGATTGAAGGTTTATCATAAGCCTCTATCCAAAGAGGATTTTTTCAAACATGTTCTTCATAACTCTGAAATGCAACTAGTAAGCAAGGGAATTTCTCCTCCTGTTGATCCACCACAATAAGTTTGTTGTGTGAATTAATTTGGCTCTGTACATATCTGTAAATAGGTGTGTCATTAGATATAAATTTTGGTGTTACTAACAAAAACAAAAAGTTGATTGTGTTCTCATGTAGATAAATGAATAAGGAGGATACCTGCCAGGTGTAGGTCTACCCCTTTATCCAGCCCTGGTAGATCATTTTTGGAAAAAAAGCTAAATGGAGTTTTCTTTAAGTTTTTCATACTCCTAAAAATTGAAAACACCAATGAGCAGGAACTAGCCCAGGCTCGAGAAAAATCCATGGGACAATAGATGGAGTTTTCTTTAAGTTTTTCAGACTCCTAAAAATTGAAAACACCGGCGAGCAGAAACTGTCTTGGGCTCGAGAAAAATCCACGGGACAGTAGATGGAGTTTTCTTTAATTTTTCCAGACTCCTTAAAACTGAAAACACCGGCAAGCATTAACTAATCTAGGCTCGATAAAAATCCACATAGTAGTAGTAGATAGGATTATTTTTATAATAAAAAGGAAGTGGCAACAGGAGTAGTGATCAGCTTGGTTCCAAAAAGAGGAGGATTCTGAATCTCAACACAAGGTTGTCCAAGCTACAGAGTACCTTCTTGTTACAGAGCTTGGGGCCCAATCATTGAAGTCTTTTGCCTTATTTTCTTACACTTCCGATGAAAATTCAGAGTTCTTGTATCAAGTGTTGATATTTTTTTCACCTACATGGACTTTCAGTAGAATCAAATCATATGTTCTCTTCCATAGCATCAGAAAACACCAGCAATTTCTACAAAGTACAGCCTAAAAAGTTCCAGTCTACAGAACACCACCAACAAGTACCCTATCCAATTCTCATTGAGTATTGGAATACAATTTTGTGGTGATCCGGTATTGGATAACATCCATGTGCTCATCCGATACTAAAGGAGAAGGCCTACGTTGTTCTGGTACTATAAAAATGTTCGCCTTTGTGCTCGTCCAGTTTTGTGGGGGAAGGCATGTGCTATTTTGGCACTAGGAAAAACTCGGCGATGATCCGGTACTACAACAAATTCACCATTGTGTTCATATGGTACTGAGGGAGAAGGTCTGTGCTCATCCGGTACTGTGGGAGAATGCCTGTGTTATTCTGGTACTAGGAAAAACTCGGCGTTGATCTGGTACTGCAACAAATTCACCATTGTGTTCATTCGGTACTGAAGGAGAAGGTCTGTGTTGGTCCGGTACTACAACAACTCTTTGCAGTGGTCCAGCACTAAGCATTGGTCCGGTACTAAGGTGTGATCTAGTACTGGTAATGAGGTGTTGGTAGTCCTTATCCTATACTCAAATTTTGTGTTGCTTGATATAAATGCTTTAAGTAATAGGAGGTATAAACTCAACATTTTTTCCATTTTATTAAGGAATTAGACTAATTATGTATTAAACATGTGGTTACTCTCATACACCCTCCTGTCCTCAATTATTGCACGCTCCGTACCATAAATTTTTGCAAGCCCTCATATACATCTCCTCATTTAGAAATCATTCCTATACACCTAAAATGTTGAGAGTATAAGGTAATTGTAACTCTAACAGGATCAACTTCATTTTTTCCATTTATATGGTGAAGAAACGTCATAATCACATGATCCAACATCGTTCCATATGAATGACTTAAGCCACATCTTAATGCATGTCAAAATATTATTCCGTTCTGATCACGATGACGTCAGATGATTTCATACTTGTGAATTCCGATCATAACGACCACAACTCTTGTCATCATTTGCCAAGACTCTCATGAACACGATCTAACGCCATCCTCCATACGAGTCTATAATTTATTCACGAATTCAACTTATCTTACCTTTCCATCATTACCATGGATGTGGTCATTGTAATCTGAATCTTAACTTATAAACGCTCCTCTGGATGGCTTTGCCATCCAGATGAGCGTTATTTACCATTTTAATGTCACGCCACCTCCATTTACATTGTGATTATGTTCCTTCATATTGTTTGCATACTTATCCTCTTATGGTACTCCATCGCGGACTGCGTTGATCCGGTACTCAACCCTCGATCCTTTGTTTTGTTGCCTCATATGATTTAATAATTGTCTTAAGCCAGAATGGGGGTTGATAGACATGAAACTATGTTCCAGTTATACAGGGAGACACAGGAATATCAAGCTTGCAAGGAGAGATTTGAACAAGACGTCTGGGTTCCATTTTTGGAAAAATTCAAATGCTATCACGAGGGAGTCTCTCTTGCTTTTGTGAAGACCTAAAATGGAGAAAGTGTTATTTTTGGGGATATGAAATTAAAAATTTCGGAGGCCACCATAGAAAAAGATACAGGCTTACCTTCTTCTTGAGAGAAATATTTTAAGGGGGTGATCGTTGATAGGAAGCTTTGTCAGAAATTTCTAAGGTCGGAACATCAGGACCCCAATTGGACCAAAGGAATTCCTCGAAGTTGCATTAAAGAATATTATTGGACGATATTCATTAGTTTGCAGATATTTCTCACTTGCAAAGGGAGGTATGATGTGACCTTCCTATACCATTTCAAACTTTTGTCACATTTTGAAGGAGGGCCACAAATCGATTTTCCCCACTTCCTCTGGATGAGTTTAAATAAATGGTGGGAGGACTTAAATCACCTTCCAAGAAACTCGAAACCAGTATCCATCACCTTTGCCTAATGAAACTATTGGTTGTCCATGCCTTGAGAAAACAAGGTAGTAGTTGGAAACAACTACTTCAACAAAATTTTGCTCAAGAAGGAGTGTCTAGATCTATAGAAGAATAGGAAACAGAGGCACAAAGTGAGGGGTTCAGTAGAAAGACAAAGAAAAACAAAGGGACGAAGTTAGGGGGTGAAGAAGCTATTGTTACACCTATGTCATCCCAGCCTATTGATGAATTGGATAAGGATAAGTCTGTTGTGGAGGGGCCTACTGCATCCAAAAATAAGAAAACCTCCCAATCTCATAAAATAAATCCAACCTTGATTCCAAAAAATAAAAGACAGAAAAGGAAGGACTATGGGAAAGGTGAACGATCAGATAGTGCTCCTAAAGAAACCATTGAATTATCACCAGATCCAGTTAGCAAGTTGGAAAAGTTCCATGAACTAAACATTCAGAGCAGGAAGAAGTGTCAAAAGAAGAGTGTGTCAGCAGAACAAATCTTAGAGGAGGCCACTACATCTAAGAAGGAGAGTCATGCCCAATCTAAGGAACCTAGTCCAGCCTTGATTCCTAAAAATCAACTTCCACAAAGTGAGAGGCAGAAAACAGGTCAAAAGGAATTTTCACATGATATCCCCAAGGAAACTATTAAGTTCCCTCAAGAATTGGTTAATGAGTTGGAGAAGACCCCTCAAGCAGCTATTGTGTTTCCTCAAGAGTCGATTAGTGAGTTGGAGAAGACTCCTAAGGTGACAAGTGGAAGTAAAGGGAAGCTTAAAACAAGGAAGGTTCAAAACAAACAAATCTCAGATCCTACACCTCATTCCTCCAGAGTAGAAACAAGAAATGTTCAGCAAGAACAAACTCCAGAACCTACACTTTGGTCCTCCAAGGTGAAAATAAAATATGTACAAGAGAAAAATGTCCCCTTGCCTATAGTTGTTACTAAAACAAAGAAGAGGAAGTTGTTTGAAGAGACTTCCACCCTTGTCAGCAGATCTGATGAAGCCTCACTTCCTATATGGAGAACCACAAGGAGCATGGCCAAATAGATAGTAGTTCCGCATGTGCCTTCTCTTCCAGAAGAGCCTATTGATATTCTGACTTCTCCAGAGAAATAAAGTGGCTATGGAGTGACGATTAGTGAGACCGAGGGGTTAGTGACAGAAACCTTGAGAGGTATAAGAAAGGAGAAGGAATCCTGAGAGGAGGTGACTAGAAAAACAACCACATCTGATCCTGAATTTTCTCTGAGAAAAAAACAATTGATAGTGAAGATTGGGAAACTAACAAAACATAATGAGAAGTTGAAACAAGAGGTTATAGAGTACCAAGTGTTGGATAGGCATATTAATGCAAAGAATGCACAATTGAAAGAATATAACCTAAGATTACATAATGCACAAGAAGAGGTATCTGCTAAACTCAACAAAGTTTTATGTTTGATCCAATACACCAGGGTGATTAAGAAGGAGCTTAGGAGCGAGGCTTCTGGGTTCAACATTCTACAACCAGATAAATAATGTTCAGACAGGATGGGAGATGTATCAGTTTGCAAAGTTTTGAGTATCAGTTTTGACATTGTTTCATGAGGACATGCAATGAATTTAGCATGTGGGAAATGTTGAGTCTCCATTTTGACACTTCTATTATCCTATATTATCCTCTATTTGAGTCAATTTTACCTCTCACATGTGCATATGATGTATATTTCCTCCAAAAAACTACCCTGTGACCTTGTCCATGTGCATAGAGAGCTAACCTATGTTAAAACATGATTTGTTTGAATTTTTTTATTAAATTGGAATTAAATGGTTGATTATTTATGCTCCTAATTACTTTGACTATGAATTAAGCAGCTCCATCCGGTACTGCAACAATCGCTTGATCTGGTACCAATAATATGCATGATCCGGTACCAATATTCCTCCTGATTCGGTACTCTGCAGTGATTCGGTACCATTACTTTGTGCCTCTTCTCGTACCACTACTCTATGCCTCTTCCGATACCAACTCTGTGCCTCTTACGCTACCAGCTCTGCACCTATTCTAGTACTAATGGTTCACTGATCCAGTACCCAGATTTATGACTATGCTAGTCCGGTACTAAACCCCTGTCTACAGGATTAACATGTTGAATGAGTGTGTTGGTGGTAATTCCAAGAAATTAGTTGGATGGAAGTATCCTTAGATAGTTTGGAGATCACGATAGACTTCATCACTCATGCACTTCGTGTCATGAGGATGAAGTACATCCCTAGAGATACAATATGAATCACCAATTGTAATATTTTGAAAACATTTGATAATTATCCTTAGACCTTGGTTATAACGACTAACCTTATTTCAAAGGGATGTTGTGTCGATGATAAAAAAAAAAAAAATAGCAAGTAGAGAATGATATACATTGTTATGTTGGGAAATGGAATGTTGAACTTTTTATTCACTCGATCAATTGAAGGAATGCAAATGTTATTTTGTGCAATTCATGAGTATGAGTAAAGCATTTTAGTCTATAATTTCTTTAGAGGTACCTTGTTGGTTCAGCAAGGGCCCATCGCCCCAACCAAGGTAAGCCTCCATGTACATGTCTTTGTGTGTTGTAAGTCAATTGTGTGAGTGTGAACACTTAATAGTTGTGTGTTGCAGATAATTCTAAGTGCATAAACTTTCTTAGGTATAATATAGATTTATTTGATTTTGAATCAGTGTGAATGAATGGTTATATTGAGCATAGTACATAATTCTATTTCCATTTCTGCAAATTGATATTTAACTAACAAGAGTTGGATAGATGTGTGGGATTGTTAAATAAACAATTGTTATTGTTTTGAATCTATGATTGTGATATTCTTGGTAGGTACAGGAACCATAAGACTTCATCTCTCACCTTCATGTTCCATGTAATGAAGTCTCTCAATTATATTGATTGTTTCATGTATTAAATAAGGTTTGATTGGAATTGATAGGGTTATGATTGGTTTCTTTCTAAGAGTGAATAAAGTGAACTGTTAATTTCTATTTCAATTGCTACAAGAAGCAAGATCTCAGTTCATCTCTTCATTTCATGAGGCTATAATCAACAGACTTGTTATCTAATCAAGATCCTTTTCAATTGAGTGTTTTTTTTAGAGTTGTGTTATAAGCTTTATCTTCTGACTTTGAAGTTGTGTGAAGTATTCAAATATTCCAAAAACAAAGTGTTATGTTATTAATTATTTCCTGATTGAGCTAGATACAACAGACAGATAGGTTACCTATTTTCGGCACATATGGTGTAACAACTCTTTTGATTAAGAATCCTGGATTGACATATAAATGAGTGCAATATACTAAGCATATATATACACCAACAGGTATCAGTAAAATCCGAGAGGCAAAATTTCCACATAACAACAATAATCGTTGATCTCTGATCGTCGATGCACCATTGACATCGAAGAAATGGGAGGAAAGGCATGTTGATCGTTGACTTTGGCCTGCAAAATGTTTTCTAAAAATCATCAATATACCATCGGCATCGACGAACCAGAAAGTTAAACCATCAACATAGGCAACCACACTTGTCGATCGTTGATTGTCGATATATTGTTGGCATCGACGAAGAGGGGAAAGGAAATGTCAACCTGTGTCAAAAGGAAAATCCTCGGCGCCAAAAATAAATGCTCCTCATGCCCCAGAGGTCAAATCAAATACCATGTGTTTTCTACGTATACAGTTTGTATTTCTTAGGCATTATCCACGTCATATTTTGATGTCCCCCATGTCATATCTATATTTCCATGTCAGCACCATGGGGCAGTTTTGGGTCGGCATCATAACTTTTTCTTGGAGGCGCCAACGAAATAACATCAAAGATAATTCACCGACGTCGATACACTCATTAGCTACCAGCTGATTGCTTGGACACTGAACTCCTGGTTTTAGTTCAAAACTTTACCCACTGACACCAACAACCTTGATCGATCCATGATTCTTCTTATCCCCAATGTTGAGACCTAAGTCTACACCCCTGCCCCTCTTGCCTCATTTTCCCTATACCTTCTTGAAAATCATTCCCCTTCTAGTTGGTTGAGTCAATTTACCTCTCTAAATGACTTGGTTTCTATCGTTTTCGTTCTTGATTGAGTCTTTTCACATTTTGTTTATGTTTTTCTTGAAGGATAATTACATGTCGTGATTCGGTTCGGAATACTTGTCAAGGTGCTTACCATTGATTGAGCTCACAGTAGGTCGAACAATCCTTTTTATATGCACAAGGAACGCTCGTGAACAAAACGCATCAATTCGGAGTAGTCATATTTGGGCCTAGATTATGAAAACAGATAGGGTAAATTTTCAATGGTAAAAATCCAACAGGTTGATCAGTTCAACGACTCTCGTACATTCAAGGTTCCAGAAATGTGTGAGGTTTAATCGTAGAGTTACACAAACTTCACTCTGCAACTCTCAAATGTCGAAACGTCCGAGCTCATCTTTGTCAAAAACTCCCGAATGTCGAAATGTCTGAGCTCATCTTTGTCAAAAACTCTCGAATGTCGAACCATTGAAGCAACGTGGCACTCATTTTAGGTCATTTGGGTTACATCATCCACCCATTTTTGTGTGACATGAGTCACTCTTTGTCATGCGGACACGTCATCAATAGTGACATCATGTTAACACGTCAACTCTGGGGGATTTCAATTCACAGCAAACACATACCTATGAAGCCCTGAAGCACCAGAGCCCGCGAAGTCCCAAAATATTTGAATGTTAAACACAGATTAATCCCGGGTTAATTAGTGATAAGCATTGGCTAATCACTTCGCAATTTCAGCCCTCCAGGAGGTATCCAGACTTTGCATTCAAGAACTCTCGAACCCCAAAGAGTCGAAGACGTGTGGCATCCATCAATTGATACATGTGGCACTCTTCTATCATGACGCATGGCACTCTCATATCATGACACGTGGCACTCATTTCAAGCATATTTGGGTCTGTTATATGTACTATTTCAATTGACACATATCACCCTACTTTTTGTGACACGCCAGTGATATGACGTCAGGCCACCACCTCACTCCAGGGAATTTCAACTCAAAATGAGCACAGTTCTCCGAACCTCCGAAGTGTCAGAGCCCCAAATAGCCAAAGTGAATCTTGAACTGCCACGTCACTCTGCAACATTGTAACTCCAGGAGATTCTCAAACTCAGCATTCACAGCTCCCGAACCTCTGAATTTTTGAAGTGTTGAAACACCAAATGTTTATGCATAAATCTCGGGTTAATTAGAAATAAGTGGCGGTTAATGACTCTGGGAGTCCAGGCCTCCGAGAGATACGAATATTCTGCGCTCCAAAGCCCCCGAACGCCAGATTTCTAAAGTGGCTCACCCACGTTTATTGCACATTTTGAAATGTTTAAAAAGGGTCGCCAAACCAAAATTGGGGAAACTACACGTCCAGACTGCAGAAATAATATCAAAGACTCCGGAAAACACCAAATTACTTGCTTCTTTCCTGAAGGGGGTAAGTGGGGGAAAAACATTGCCAACATCTAGCTATCTCCTAGTCGCCTCCAGCAGCATGTTGCATGCCAATGCTTGATATAGAACGCAGTTCTGTCACTCCCAGTCATTTCCTTCCAAATCTCGGTTCACCCTAGCATGCGCACCAATCTAGCTTCAATGCTAGTAGCAGTTTTTAATTGTTCAATTGCAAAACCCTTTTAAATTCATACATAATAAGTGGTCTTTTTTGTGTGATAAGAACCACTCATTTTTGTTAATTCAAGTTCATAGTATTCATTAACATACATCAGCAGTGTGTTTTGGTTAAGTTAATAAGTTGTATTACAGCCGATGTGTAGAGCTAAGCCTCGGTTTCACACTAGTCGAGGGCCTCCATGTCTATGATAAATAGGCATCTTTTGTATGTTAGAAAGTTCGATGGTTTTGGAGAGAAAGACTTTTTCTTAAATTTTGTAAGAGAACTCTTTATGTGCAAGTTATTTTAATTAATAAGTTATGTTTAGAACCAAAGACACTTCTTTCATCTAAGGCATGAATGTGATTGGACCAAGGGGGATTATCTTTGTCTTCGAATTCAATATTTGTTTTTGTATTGAGTAAGAGTTATTGTATCTGTTATTTAAAGTTATCTTATGATATTGTAACAATTCTTTTATTCTAGTTGATGAATAGAAATCGATTGTGGTAATCTGTGATTGATAATAAAGCATTGAAGATTACTTTTTCTTGCGCTAACTTCTTGTCATGTATATATTTTCTTTCTCCAACTATTATCTCAAACAATGTTGAATGTCTACTAATAAAAATGGTATTAATTCTACTTTGAAGTAGTTTAAATCTTCTTCATCTTCATGCTAAGGTATAAAGGTTATCCTGCAACCCAGCCTTCCCCCAAGACATAGTTAGATTCCCTCTGTCATCTAGTTTAAATATCTATCTTTCTTTTGTTATAAATGTTAGAGAAGAACCAAAAAGAGAACTTCATATCCTAAGGAAAAGCTTGACAGAAAAAAATATATATATGCCAATCATGATTAAAGCCCATCGATAATTTCAGCCAGATCACGAATCTGGAGAACCTTAGCACTCATCAAATGCTTACAAGTCTATTTGGGCCTCTTGGGTGTGTTTGGTTCTTGTTGTTGATTTAAATGGATCTTGGACCCCTCAATAGGTAGAAACCCTGGTATTTCTTGGAATGCATCTTCAAATTCTTGTAGTACTAAAAATTCTTCAAGGCTTGGCCCCTTTGTCTTTTCTGGCTCCTCCACATGGGATGCATACAATTGACATCCTTTTCTTAAACATCTCTTCTGCTGTAAGGTTGAATTCTCCCTTATAGATATGGGTCTTGGAACTCCTTTCACGGTGCTCTATTTTCCTTCTTCATCAAGACACGTAAATGTCTTGTTATGACAATAGAGGACAACATGATGCTTGTCCAGCCAATCCATTCCAATTAGAATATCATAAGACCCAAATGGTATAATATTTAGAGCAGCATTAGTATTCACATCATTAAGACTTATGGAACAACCTCTGACCATATCATGGATTCTCCTTTTGGTTCCAGTGGCTAGTTCAACCAAACTTGATTTTTCAAGCTTATTTTTCTCCAAATGTAATTTATCCACTATTTTAGGATCGATGTAGCAATGACTTGCTCCTGAATCAACTAAAATAGAAATGGGTTGATTAATGATTTTACCTTCCACCTTGATCATATTGGATTGGTACTCTGCTTGTTGATCATCTAAGGCTACATATATTATTCCCATGTATTATACTGTTGTATCCTCTTAGATGTTGTAAATGGTCTTCACTTTGTCCTTTCTGTGAGGGAAATCCTTGTACATGTGATCTTCTTTGTATCCCCAAAATTGGATTGGTGGTATTCTCCTTTTTCTCAAGGAGTCTTCTCTCTTGGATTCATCCTTAGCATATTGGTCGGACTCATTTTTATTTGGGATATTTCTATTGAAAGGAGGTTTGAATCCTTTATTTCTCTTATCAGACTTATCCTTCTTCTTATCCTTCCAATATTTATGCAAAGACTCTCTGCCCTTTCCTTGATCATACAGGTACTTAGCCTTCCTAATGGTCTTATTCAAAGTCCTAGATTCATCATATTGAATATTCTCTTTATAAAAGGATGGTAGTCCACTCAAAAACCTTTGTACTTACCTTCTCATATTTTATAAACCCCGCATAATTTAGTAGTCCCACAAACTTCTTTTCATACTCTGCCATGGTCATGCTTCCCAGCCTGAGTTCAAATAAATCCTGCATTTTCTTGTCATAGAAGTTCTCTAAAAGGTACTCCTTCTGAAAATATTTCTTGAACTGCTTCCAAGTGATCCTATTCTCATTAATGTGCTCAACTTGCTTCACGTGATCCCACCACATAACAACTTTCCCATGTAAATGGTATGTGGCAATTCTGGCTTCTAGTTTTTATGAGTAGTTATGCAATTGAAAATACATCATGATTCCAAGAAACCATGCCTTAGCATCATCTTCCCTTTCTCTTTCACCATCAAAGGATGGTGGCTTAAGCTTCCTCAACTCTCCTTCCAGACCGTCCAATTCATGTCTTCTTCTTTGGTGCCTAACAGGAGACACTTCTGGTCTACTTATGGAATCTTCATATGCATCAAATTTCCTTGTTGACTAGAGAGGTGAGCGATGTCTATGAGTTCTTCTAGCACTTCTTGAATAACTAGTTCTTTTGTGGTCATCTCTTCTTTCATGACATCTTCCCTCTTCCTCTTGTTTTGAGATTGATCCATTCTTTGTTTTCCTGTGCAACTTATTTGAGCTTTGCATCACTTGAGCATTTATCTAATTTTTTTCTCTTATCAATCTCTCATTGTCTTCTTTGTAACTCTGCACTTCTATTTTCAGGCTTCTCATAGTCTCTATCAATGTTTCTTGCTCCCCTCTAGCCTGGTGTCCGTTGGATTTTGTCTCTGCATTACCAACACTAATATTTTGACCTTTGGCCTCTTTATCATGGATGAAATCTCCCTCTCCTTCTTCCATTTCTTGAATATGCATTCTTATGCTGAATTGATATGTTTACACCCCCTAATTCTACAAAATGTGCAAGCAACCATTTTGTGAGAATTATGCATATTATAAAAATTTGTCAAACAATGCTACAGGTCATTTTTCTGCTCAATGCATGAAGAAATATATTATCATTCTCCATATTATAACAACTACGTGTTATTCTCCTCTGAATCATCTTTCCCAATGACTGTAATCTTTCCCCAATTCGATATCTGAGCTGAAAGTTATGGCTTCCCAAAAAATTACTTCCATCCCCTTTTCTTTTGTTTTGCAATAGGATATTGTCAAAATATTCCAAAACTCCTTTAACTGGTGCAGAATTCAAATTTTGCACAGGCTCTTCCTTCAATCCACTTTCCTTGTGACCATGGCTCTAAACCATAGGCTTATTCACTCTTTAGCACCTTCCTCTATATTCTTCTAGATAGGAGATTGTTCAAACACAATGTTTGAGGGATTGGTTACTACTAGGCCCTTTGTGCCTCTAATTGACCCCTTTACCTTATCCTGAGACTGGCGTTGGGACCAAGTCCTCTGGACTTCGGCCTTTGGCTATTCTCCCTTTTCAATCTTCCAACTTCTCCTAGAGTAAACTTCGTTGAAACCCTTCTATTAGCTCCACTAGCAGATCGAATGGTCGAGATTTGATCTCTCGTCGACTGGACGATCCCAACTCATATGGAGGCTTCAACGAGATCGGCGGTCACAACATAATCAGATGTTGATATGGACGGACTTAATCAATTTAGGGCTTTGGTGCTCCAAGACTCTGAAACATTACAACTCCCAAATCGCTCAACTCCCATGGAATGATACTCGTTGAAGCTCTTACCATATCCTTCCACTATTAAATTGGATGGTCATGAGAACTCTGGAAGGGTCTCAAATCAATGGACCATGTGAATTCGCTACTCCGGGACTCCGAGACATTACAACTCTTGATTTATTCAACTTCCCCGGAGTGATACCTGCCGAAGCGGTCATAAAGTGACAATGACCACTTACCGTCAGTTAATGCCTGTGCTTACACTATCCTTCCACTAGTTGATCCAATGGCCATGAATTAATCAAGCGTCGTGATGGATGGTCCTTATTCATTTTGGGGCTTCGGCACTCCGGGACTTCAGGATATTACAACTCCCAAGTCATTCAACTCCCCCAGAGTGATATCTATCAAAGTACTTACACTTTCCTTCCACTACTTGATCTAACGGTTGAGAAAGGTCCTGAAGGGATCTTGCATCGATGGTTTGTATGAATTCACGAATTTGGTCTTCAACACTTTTGTTGGTAGAGACATTAGACACCCCCGGAGGCCATACTCCCGAAGATGGCATGGCATGTTGATGTTACCTATGGTGACGTGGACCCATAGCATGTGTGCCACATGTCACTAAAAAATGAGCAGGTTAGGGTCCAAAAGTTATTGAATCTAGTTAACACGTGTCCCCACATGGTACCTTAGCCACATGGCATATGAAACATCATCAATCGAACGGATGGTCCACCATCTCTGCTCCAGATCTGACAGTCTACATTACTCCTCAATTCTTCCCTCAATCTAACTGGAGACGGGATTTCGGGACTTCGTCACTCTAGGACTCCAGGTTATAGCCGTTCTAAAATGGTTCGATTCTCCCAGAGTTAACTTCCCAAAGTGGTCAATGATGTATGACCCTAACCAACAACTGATATTTCACCCGATTTTCCTATCAAATCAGACGGTCGGCGGGTCTTCACGACTTTGGTCTTTTCCATGCTTCTGCCATGTCTCCCATAATCATTGAAGTGACGAAGTTCTGAATTTTTCCATCTTTTGCATGGATTCGATCAACAACTGTGATCACTCCTGAAATCCAAAAGGGACGACCATGATTCTATGATCCTTTACAAAGCATATTTATATGCACAACACTCTGGCTTATGTGCGATCTTTACAACGTTATCTCTCTTAAAATTTAAGATCGCAAAGACATATCCATTTTTAACCATAATACCCTGTCCACATTTTCGGCCCATACCAGTCTGGTGTTTCAACTTAAAGCTCTTATACTAACATGTAACATACCCAGCCACCCACAAGCTGGGCACGCTACTTCAAGCCCGCTTCTGAACTAATTTTGAATTCTGATCAAATTTTTAGTTAATAAAGATGCATGAAATATTCACATGCATAGATCAATATTCAAGCTACAATATAAAAGAAATGAACCATATGTCGTGCACAACAATAAACAGCAAGCATGCATATTATAGATACGAATTTCATAGATAAATGAATACACAACGGAAATAAATATACAGGTAAATGAAAMCATGACAGAGACAGCACTTATCTTTAATGAAATGAATCACCAACTGGCTACAGACCAAGGATGTTYCACCCAACCGTAGACATTGTCGTTGCAAGTCTCAACAACAATGTCACCCCCGAGCCAGGGCTATGAGTCCACAAGGATGGTTCCAAAGTGTCACTTGACTTCTCAAATGAGTCAGTACTCAAGCTCTCACAGRATTCTCAACACACACAGCAATCCAAAGTACARCAGCTCTCTTTTACCCAACCTACACAACCCAAGAGAATGGACCCCCTTCTCTGCCATGTAGTCCCTCAAGTTGTACACCTCCTCTTAGTGGTCAAGAATCTCTCTGTTCGGACTCTCGGGATTCGTAGCTATGGAAAAAACTTAACGCATGCCAATGCATCTCAGACATGCAGGCATTAATTCATGGTTGGAATACACCAGCAGTCACTACTACCAACCAAACCATGGATCCTCTCCACAATTCGTTTTTCTCTCCCCATCCAAGATCAAAAGGAATGAAGAATGAAGAGTGGGTGAAAGAGTGAATGGAGAGAGAATAGAATGAAAGGTGTGAACAATTGACAATGAATAATGAGTGAGTGGGTGAATGAGTGAAGAATAAGCCCGCAAATAACCCACAAGATGGGTTTATATATTTACTTGCAAATCAAGAACCACATGGCCTTCCTTAAGAATCGCATGTAACCACTCCTCTCCATTAAACAATTATGGGTAGATAAAATATAAAATAAATACTTAGCCCCTCAAGCCCCCTCTCTTGTGGAATCATAGCCCCCTATAACTCTTGTCATTGTTCGTCTAGCAGTCAATGATGTATTTATTATTAATAATGATCAAAACATTACATTTCCTAGACACACTGGCCTCTTTTAATTGTTTGGGCACCCTAGCCTTTCAAAGATTAACAAAATACATTATTTAATATGGAGCTCAAAAACCCGGGGTATTATAGATTTCCTATAGCTACATAGTATCTAACCATCACAAGCAGTGAAAGTGATGAATCCCTAATTACCAAACTCTTTCTCTTAAAAGGGTAGGAATCTGAAATGGGAGACGAATATTGTAAGTAAAGGGTGCATTAAATATTAAGTAAAGGTGGGGCTAATCACAGGAAAAAGATATGAGTTTGTGTGTATGTGAAGCTGCGAGGTTAACATATCACATTGTCCTCCCTCCCTTTCAATTAGAACTTAGTAAGTTATAAATACAACCCGTTTTTCGGTAACAAAGTTTAACATGTGCTTACAATCCCCTACATAAGAAGAGGTTCACCCAAAAGTTCAAGATCCAAATCCTATTAATAAAGTTTACCCAATCTTCGTTGATCTAGTTTACTCAGTTGATCCATAAACTTCAACACCACCAATTCACCTTGATAATTCATAACCATCTACAAATGTTCCATATTATATTTAAAGGAAGCTACTTGCCTTTAACGCAGACATCTAAGTTGTAGGTTCCATCAGTCGGCTCATTGTACCAGTATACCCCGTAATTGCTATATTTTACAAACCCAAATATAGGAACAAGCATGGCCTATCTCAAAGTAAACCAAGTTTGGTGTATGCCTTGCATATTGCAACACTTCTATTCCAAGATCAAGGCAAGACGAGAAACTACATCAAGGCAAAATGAGAAACTGTAGATACAGATGAAGCAAAGCTAATTCAGAATTGTCTTTCATCTCCTCAACCGAAGCACAAATGGAGGACGGCTTGCTAAACTATTTTTCTCGTGTCGAATCAAATTTGGTGTATTTGTAACCAAATCAAACCGAAGTACCAAATTTTTGAATTCTTCAACCTGATTCGACCAAATTCGATAACTATGAGATAAATCAAAGCAATTTCATAGAGGAAAAAAAAACTACTCATAAGTAGAGGGGTTGTTTATCAATGTAGAATTTACCTTTTATTCACTCATTGTGGAGTTTATCTTTTATTCATTCATTGATTCAAATCAAGTAACATCCTATACATAATAAATATCAAATGAAATGAAAGCATAGTTTTTYATRAAAAACACAAAGAAATATATTTTTTCCATAACCTTTGATTACCTTATCTCACATACTAGAGATGGAAATCATCCTTTGTAWTGACATATGTCCATCATACAATCTAGGACCTTCTTTTTKAAGTGAAATGATTCTAATGGTATCCATTAATATGTATGTGGGGTATTTTTTATTAAAAGAAATAGACATAATTATATTATTTTTAAAATATTTTGAGATTATTATCCAGTTGTATTTTTTTTTGTTTTTTTTAATTATATAGATTTTAAGCTTTTAACCATTTAATTTTTAATGTTAAAAACATTACACGTTTACATGAATTATAAGTCCACTTCACTTTTCTTAATATAATGAGACATTTAGTACATTAATAAAGTTTATTAAATTCATTAAGTGCATATATTGTCTCTTTATAGTTTATAGCTTGAACATTTTTCTATTGTGTTATGTAATCAGTTTGTAAGATCATATAAAAAGACATGTATGTGCCAATTTCCCTCCTTAATTATAGGTTTATTTATTGATAAAAAGTTATGTAATCAGTTTGTAAGATTATATAAAAAGACATGTATGTGCCAATTTCCCCTCCTTAATTATAGGTTTATTTATTGATAAAAAGTTGATGATATCAATGATATTTTTATTGTAAAAGTAAAGTTATATCTATTTATG
>JASDQU010012764.1:78508-97443 GCA_032191745.1 Picea mariana
CCCAATAGAAGAGAATTATATTAACCAAAAGTACTCAATCTTTGAAAAAAATACAGTCAATCTTCTTCTAAAAGATTTAAATAATGAATTAAATATCCTATCAACTAAGGACTATTGAAAACCTCTATCATGATTTTACAACAACCCTCTCTACTTTCATCAATAATTTCTCTATTGAGGTGTCGTGTAGAAAGAAAATAGAATGGTTAACCCTTGGTATGATAAAGAGTGTAAGATTTCTAGAAGATCCATTAGGGATGCTTCTAACAAGTCCCTAAAATCTAACAATATAAATAGGTACAAAGTCCTAATTAAAAGAAGAATAAAAAATACTAAATAAGTAGAAAGGAAGAGAAGCTTTTACACCTCTCAAAGCTAGATCATAAGAAATTTGGAATACAAATTATAACTCATAAAACTAAAGAAAACAATACTATTTTCTTAAGGGAATATAATTCCTATCTTAAAAGACTTTATGAATCCTCCAATGTTGTGGACAACATTCAACCCTTTTTATAGAGGAAGAAGTTTTCTCTTTAGAAGACATAGAGTTTCGGGTTAAGCAATTCACAAAAGGGAAAGATGATGACATCAAAGGCTACCAAGCTGAAATCCTAAAAATTGGAGGGCATATTATTATCCTAACATTCACAAGCTCTTCTACTTARTAATSAAGTAGTGTTTCCCTAAATCATGGATTGAAAGTCTCATCGTTCCYATATTCAAAAGCAGGGATAAAAATGACCCTTCTAATTATGGGACCATTATGATTAATCTTATTTTAGCCAAGATATATGTAATTCTTCTGAAAAGGAAGATCAACATTGGRCTAGAAATCTAGGGAAAAAGTGCTAAAGGTCAATCTATATTTAATATTTATCATTCAACTGTAGACCACCTTGTTATGCTTAGGATCATTGCARAGAAGTGTCGTAATAATAAAATCAATCTCTTTTGGGTTGATTGTTGAATTTTAAAAAATGTTTGGCATAGTACATAGAAATAACCTTTGGAATAGGCTAGAAGAGCTAAATGTCCCTTTTGAGTTGAGAGTTATGGAAATAAGGTTGCACGGGAACAATATTGCCAAGTTTAAAAGCAATGAGGGCTAGTTGGAAGATATTCATTGTAATATTGGAGTTAAGCAAGGTTGTCCATTGTCCTCTGCCCTCCTTGGCATATACATCAATACATTAGAGGATTTTTAGGAAGAAGCGCGGTGTGTTGGCATGAATTCAACTGGAATAGTCACCATCCTTCTTTTTTTATGTTTATGATATTGTTCTTATGGCGAGGTCTCCTTATGATATCGACAAGCAACTCAGAATTCTAAAGGATTTATCCTCTGTATGGGTACCACTGTTAACACTGACAAGACAAAGGCTATGATAATCAAATCCAAAAATATCACTTACAATAATTTTGTGTATGACAATAATAACTTGGAATAAGTAACTTTGTACAAATATCTTGGAGTTGACCTACACCACAAGCTTAATTGGAACTATAACAATGAGAAAAGGAGAAATGGGGGGTGGAAAACTTATTTTGGACTTGAAAACAATTGTAAATAAATGGACCTTTGGCTATGGGATAAAAACAAAGTCCTCTTTGAGACTCTTGTCCCTCTTGTTGTTTTATATGGTTGTGAAGTTTGGAACTATAGAATCTCTAGAGAATCATGGAGAATGATTGAGCAAACTCATAAGCATTTATAAGTTATAGTTTGAAAATTAAGGTAAATGCACCCTATCCTATCCTCCTCATAGAAGTGAGCATTTCCCTCAGTATGAGCATGGTTATGACTAAGTACCTAATGTACAAGAACAATATAAACAACATGGAAGATAAGAGGCTTCCTAATACTGCATCAAGCTCCATTCAAAACCACATGTGACTCAAGTAGGGTTGGCRTAAAGATGTCATGTCTTGTCTAAATCATTAGGGAATAAATTTGGAAGAGCTCACTCTACAAAATATCAATAATATTAAAAACAATGTTACATATAAATTTAAGGATAAATTGTGGTGCAATAAAGAATTAGAGGATGAGAAAATTAATATACTATAAGGAGGTGATTAACCCTATTCTAGAATATCGAAAGTGTCTCTATGTTTTAACTAGTGTAAAGAAGAAAATAAGCATTGTTGAAACAAGAACGAACTCTCATGAACTCCACAGTGAAACAAGGTGTTGGACAATTTCTAAAACGTCGTGGGTCGAAAGAATCTGCCATATTTGTGACACTAAAAGGGTTGAAGATGAGAATCATTTTCTCTTAGAATGTCCGGCATACACCCACATTATATCTCAATTTCAACATATTTGTTACAATATTGACCTTCCTAATCCTTTATCTCACCCAAAACTATAGGGCTTTAGGAATGCTTCTCTTCAAGATTTTCGAACACAAAAATAAAATTCTAAAGCAACCCAAGCAATTCCTTACCTTTTTTTTAAGGTCTGATATATCAAAGTTGGTCTCAGTGGACGTTAATAACCATCATCATCATCATCAAAATATTTAATTGTAATATTTTATAATTAACTTAAATAATTGATAAACAAATGTTGAATGTTTTCCATCATTTTTAAATGACAAAAATTTATTTAATAATTGATTTTGAAATATAAATATATTCATAATTTTTCAATATAATAATATTTATTACAAAAAATTTCAATATTTTGTAAATATAATTGTTATAGAATTAAAAAAAAAAAAATTTACATTATAAATAATAAAGAATCAATGTAATAGGTTTAATTTTTATACTCAAATTTCCATATAAAGTTTAAATTTTTAAATTTCATTTTAATCATTAATTTTTCAATTATTAAAAATTTACCATGTCTTGATTGTTAAAGAGGTGTTTATTTTAATTAATTTTTACTTTTATATATTTTTTTAATTTGTTACTCATTCATCCTCGGAAATATGTCATGGTGAGATCTAGATAAGAGCGAACGACCTAGGGTTTTGGCAACAACAATGTAACACCTGCCGTGAGGCCTTGACAGGGCACTTCTCGTAACTCACATGTTCCTCGCAAACCCAGTACATCAAAAATGGATGAAGGTACCAATCGCAATGCATCAAAGTCTGGCAAGCAAATCACGGTATCTACAACATAGGGAGTGATAGGAAGAGGGAAAGAACTCGTAGACAAGACGAATCCATTGGGTATCACACTGTAACGGGATAAAAGAAGTCAGAAAAATATAGGAGGCTGCATCCCAAAAATGAAAGAAGTCCTGGAATATGAGATTACTTCCAACCATATTAGGAAATACATACAACATATGCAAGACCATGCAATGATAGGAAAATTTATGGGCATTTGGTCGTCAGAGAAGGCCCTAGAATAGTGGATCCAAACTAGATGGAAACCAAAAGGATAGATTGAGCTCAAATTGGGGTTTAAAGGCTTCTTTACAAGAATATTCACAAGCATGGAGGACAAAGACAGAGTATTCCAAAATGGTTTGTAATTCTTTAACTCTTTATGTTATATCTTCGTCTTTGGTAGAAAGAGTTCATCCCAGACAAGGAGGAATTTATGGTCACCCCGGTCTGGATCAGATTATATTCCTTACCATAGGAATTTTGGAAAGAGAGAATTCTTGAAGGCATAGGAAATCCTTTGGCACCTTCGTCAAGATCTTAGAAGTCACAAAAAAATATAGATACACCTCTTATGCAAGAATCTATGCTTACCTTAATGTCGTGCAATCTCTACCCGACTCCATTAAACTTCTTTATCAAGACTCAAAATGGTTACAGTCTCTAGACTATGAGAACATACCATTTAAATGCAGGAAACGTCATGAGCATGGACGTTTATTCAAAGACTTCCCTCTCAATAGACAACAATCTAACACGAAGAACAACCCAGTAAAGGATGTGGAGGATTTGTAGTAGTACTAAAACACGGAATCAGTTTGACACCCTGAAGACCTCACAAAAGGAGAAGAAAAAAACAACAACCCTAGTGGCAGAAGACCAAGAAATCTAGGAGGCGGAGCAAAGTGTGGATGAAGAGCAGGATGAACAATCCAAACGACGAAAAATCATGGACTAAACAAGGAAGGAAACCCCAGAACCAGACATTGAAATGATAAATGAAGGAGATGAAAAAGGAGAATCAGAAGACGGAGAGGAAATGGAACTAACAAAGATTGATCTGCAATCCCTAGAAGTGGCTTGGAGATAACAAGATCTGAACTCAATCCCAGAGAAACAGATTCAAATGGTCAAAGAGGCCCTTATCAGAAGCAAATATAGGTACTCTATTGAAACCAAAGGTAATCCCTCTCCATCCTCCTCTACACTTGGTATTAAAACTCATTCTTCCAAGGACCTAGGAAAACATATTAAGTAGGAAATGAAACGAGGCAAAAGAAACATCTACAAGAGCTTGGGGAATTTTTCGTTAACTCGGAAAGAATAAACCTGATGATAGACTCATTTCCTATTAACCCCCATTTTTTCTCATGAAGATTATCTTTTGGAATACTTGTGGTCTCAACAGGAAAACTACACGGGATGCTGAAAAAACTCATTGCTAAACAAATATCTATTGTGCTCCTCTTACAAGAAATCAAATGCCCCAACAATATTCTTCTTGACCTTTCCTATAAACTCTATAAGCACTTCCAATTCATTTCCATAGATTCCTAAGGAGTTGCGAGAGGACTTTCCATCCTTTGGAATCCAAGGGAAGCTATTGTCACCTCTTTTTTTCTACCTCTTGAACTTTGTCTTCCCACTTTCAAATTATCGACACTTCCTCCTCTGGCTTCATAACCAATGTCTATGGTCCACCTTCCATGCCTACTAAATACCTTTTCTTCAACTATCTACAAGCCCTCAAGCCCGTTATAGGAGACCATCACAAGATTATTGGAGGCGACTTCAACATCATTATCTCTCTAGATGAAAAAAGAGGAGGGCTTCGTCGATACCTCCCTATATGAAAAAAGAGGAGGGCTTCGTTGATTATATCAAGCTTCCATAAAACTTAAAGATATCATCTCCAATATGAAATTAGTTGACTTACCATCCTCTAATGGGATCCACACCTAGAATAATTGATGCAAATGCATCAATCAGATTGCCTCAAGACTAGATAGGTTCCTTGTCTCAAACTCCCTCATTCGCAGTGGGTTCTACCATGAGTCCTCCATTCTTCCCTGTTCAAGTTTTGACCACTAGCTAATCAAACTAGACGTAATATTTCTAGGTAGAACATACCTCCTTCCTGGAGAGCATCAATAGTTGGTGGAAAGAAACCAAGAACATCCCAGCAATCCCTATGTATTACTTTCAACAATGACTGAAATACATCAAATCTCATCTTAAAAAATGGAACAAGGAAGTTTTTGTAACAACCCCTTAGTCACGATTACAAGCGAAGCATAAGTGTGATTTTATTTATTTATTTATTTTTGTTGGAAAGGCAAGATGGTGACGACAACACTAGTTAACCACGCAACGAAAGGTGCCGATTCCAACCCAGTTATCATTCGCCGCTATCCAATAGGGCGCGCCATGATCCCCTCATCAGGAATCATGCCCTCATGAGACGATAGGCATGATAGAAACCTTGGCGCAACATAACACATCTAGACCAAAACACAAGAATATTCAACGTGCTAGGAGACCGCATTAACTGTCGAAACACAAGATTACTAACCCAAGCTACAAGTCGACAAATCGCAAGTTGACATCACTCAACTAAAGTGCACAATATACAAAACACCTTCGCCAACAACCCACGGTGGTGGGATTCATAGCATCTTTCTCCTCATTAAATCCAGTAGCTGGGAGTGTATGATGCTTAAGGAATCGATCTCCAAATCAAGGCACTAGCAATAAATCATTTTTCTAGGAGAGCTTAAGGGTATGAAGGGTTAAGGGACCTGCACTTCCATCAATCAGTACGCGGAACTAAGTAAATTTTTCCAACACAAATTCGATGCCAATTTACATTAATTTAATAATTTGAACACAATCATCGAGATCGCTTTTAAATGCAAAAAAAATAAAATTATATATTAAAATTCAATAGATATAGAAGGACTCCTTTTTCCACAAAAATTAAGGGAGTGAAAAGATTACGCGAGCTAACCCTTAGGGAATTTAACCTGACTAATCACCATTTAAGAATGTATTGACCATAATAAAAAAAAAAAATTTACTTGCCGAGCTTAATTAATTACTAGTGAAATTCAATCTACGAAAAACAAGATTTGATAGTTTAGTGTACGTAATTGTAGGCATAAACATGTCTAAATGTTATTCAAGTGACTTACGGTTAAATCAAAAGGTTAAATATAAACATAATAAGATAATTGCTATACGCAACGAGGATTATGGTTGTCAGTTCAAGTGGTTAAATATAACAGAAATCAAGATTTGCCATACGCAGAAGGGATTATGGTTGACAGATTCGAAATGGTTAAATAGGAAAATAATCAGAGATTCTTCATGCGTAGGAGCGATTATGGCTGTCAACAACCAATTAGCGTGGATTAAGAACTATTCGGTATCAATGTTAAACACAACAGTAAGAACTCAAGGGCCAATTCGAATGGCAAGGGAAAAACGCAGTAGTAACGAGTTGGACGTAAGGGTAAAACGCAGACCTGATAATGTGCCGACAAGCTCCAACTCAGAGCCATTTTATTAAATAGAAACGGCCATAAAATCACATAGAGACCCGACCATTGCCCTCCAAAAGCGCAGGCATCCAGTACACACACCCTGACTAGATAAATCGCTGGTAATTCTTGGCGAAATTCACTGGGTTCACAGGTACGTTACAAGGGAACTTGCTGGAGGGAAAAAAAAACAATGCAGGCACCGTCCAGATATGATAGGCAATCAAGATGAGTTGTTGTGTAAAGGTAACGGATCAAAAATTGGTTGTGTAAAAAAATAAAGGGGACATGGCAATGGTTTTGCTATGAAAACCAACTCTAAATATCACAAAGGGGGGTTGGTTGTCGCATAGATGCAACGCGTGGCCCAACATTCAACGTTGTCCTGGTAATTACACACAGACCCAACCATAGGTAGAAATGCAGAGTACATAAGGACGAGGCTGGCACCAGAAGCATGAAAAGGGTGGAGAAGGGTCATCAACGCCGCACCCAAGGGCAATGAGGGCGGTAAGGACGAACCAGAATTGCAGTCGGCATAGCATGTAAAATAGAAGGGATTAAATATTAAATAATCCATCGCAAAAAAAAAAATCAATCGAATGCTTTTAAATTACTTTGAAACTCAGTAGTGAGTAGTCATTATTTATTCATTAGAAAATGCCAATCAGATGAGTCGACTCGCACTGATAATTAACTTGTTGTAACTGCCACTCAAACTAAAGTTATTCAATAGGATTGCAGTTAATTAAATCACTGTTGGTCTGTTAAAATTTGAAGTGGAGAATGCAAAAAAAACAACGCTAACCATAATCAATCAGAGACGAAAGCCTCCACTACGCATTGAATGCAACCCAAAAGTTCGTGGTCAGTCTGGCATGAAACACAGTCAATTAAATTCTCTCATTATAAGTATCAATCGCAGTATCAGAATCGCTGTCATGGTGCCATAATCGTTGATTTTTAGCATAATAATGATGCTAAGTTTTATCAAATTTGTTGTCAATAAAAGGTACTTTCACAGGTGAGCAAAGGCTAAACTGGCAGCCAAAAGATGGGTAAACAAAACAACGAAGCGCAGCCTAAGAAGTAGCAATCTCCAGAAAAACAAAGCTAAATATAACAACGCAAGAATGTCCAGCAAGATATAAAAAAAAGGTATAAAATGAGATAAGGAACGAGATATAAAAACGTCAAGTTGAAGAAAACTTCCCCATCATTCAAATTTCAAGGTTATTAAATGCATCAAGGAACAAGGCAACCATTCAACCAAGGACACAACAGAGGTAGATGGTTGAGTTCGTCATTCGCTTCACCATCCTCGCACAGAAAAGCAGGGCGTTGAAATCCATAGGTCTTTTAACGCTAAGGCGATGACCGTAGATCAAGCTCCTGGTCGACTGCTCAGGCGAGGACTGGCATGCTAAGGACGAAGAGCAAACAACACATGGGTCACAGTCAATCACAGGACTACCGAGTCAAGCGGGGTGAAGGCCTCAGGAAATCAATCAACCAAACAATCAGCTAGGCTAAGACGAGGGGTCCACTATCAATCTAACATTCAATCCATTTACAAACAATATGCATTCTACTCTACAAAATAGAAGAGTGTATCGTTGCCCTTGCCTTCTCTGAGTGTCATTCGCGCGCTCTGTGCCGCTCCCGCTTGCCGACCATCGAGACCTCACTGGTACCTCCCAACCAATGCTAGGGGTACTCTTCTTCCCCCTTAGCCCCACAAGCCGCAAAGGGGCCACACACACTATCCAGAGGTTACCTCTAGCTCCCAGCTCGCCTCGCAAGGCCAAGCTACCACTCCTCTCCGAGCTGGGAAATCCCAACTCCCACAAGTAAATTAGTCAGGTCACTAATCCGGCAGCGTAACGTTACGCTAACATCCGATCCCCTTCATCCTTCTCCTTCCTCTATTTTATCGAGTTTTCCCACTTCCTTTCTTTCCCTAAATCTCATTTAATTAAAGTTTTAATAAAAATTCCCTAAAAATTCTCCTTCGTACAAGTGTCATCCATCCCCCACATTTCTCCATTAATTATTTTCTTTAATTAATTAATTGTATTAATTCCCTCACCCACCTAGAGTTACTCCTAAATTCCCTCCTAGGTGTCCCTAGATTCCCTCACATGTTTTAAGGCTTTCCCTAAAATGAAATTGCTAAATTAGTTCAAAATTAGAAGGCTCTTAAATGCAGATTCTTTACTAAGTTGGTTTCCCGCTTTTTATCTTAAGTTCCCCATCTTTCCCTTTTTATGTTACCTCCTTTCCTAATTTCCTAAATTTTACAATTTCCCTCTTTCCCCTTTTTATTAGAGATAAAAACGGCAGTTGTGCAATTTAACCTCTTTTCCTTTTATTATTAATTTAGTATCTTTTTACACTTTCACAAGTTAAAATAATTAATTTCATCTTTACCTTTTATATCCACAGATTTTATTTAAGTTCTTACTCTCTTCGTTTTACCCAAAAATTTATGAAGACCACTATTATTACTTATGTGGTTTTTTTTTAATTTTAAACTTTATTATTTTATTTTTATAGAGATATTTTCTTAAGGGTAGACAAAATTTTACCCCTAGCGAAGTTTTAGACTTAGAACTTAGATTCTGGACTGGGTGACAATTAATTAGGGGAGTTGTTTTAAAATTTCTTAATGTGTTAATTGTCTTAGGGCCATCTAGGTTCGTTCCTTTATCATCATCAACGCGACGTGCCCTTCAGGACACACTACGTGCTCCAAGGGTGCCACTCGCCTCTTTGTTTCTTTGTGTGACGTGCCCTTCAGGACGCACTACGTGCTCCAAGGGTGCCACTCGCCTCTTTTATTTCTTTTGCACGACGTGCCCTTTAGGATGCACCACATGGTCCAAGGGTGCCACTCGCCTCTTGACCGATTGGTAGACATCAATAACCCCTGGAGTCAACACTCCACCAGGTGAACTTGTGGGAGACTAAGGGCTTCTAAGGAATAAGGCCCCCGCCTTATTACGTGCCCCTTAGAATCATCGTGAGCGACTGTCGTAGTCTGCCCTCGCGGCATCGTGGGTCCTCTCAAGCTAGGTAATCATTAACCTACAGTTTGAGCCACGGCGGGAGTGATAGTAGGTTGTGGCAGGGCTGTTTTCCACACCTCTCCCTCAACCTCTCTGGTAGTCATGTGTGACCCCTTTACTCCATATGTGAGTCTGGTCGGCAAGCTATCGTCGACCTGCATCATCAACAAATCATATCAGAACATGTCCACATCATATCATATAATCAAAATGTATTAATATCACAGTAAATCAATCAAACCCCAATAGCACACTCCCTGACTTGATCCGGAGTCCAAGGGGTTCCATCAATGCCTCTGCATCCTCAAGGTCAAAAACCCTGCACACTCCGTAAAACCGAGTCGATAGCACCTGTCTATGTCAATGTAGTAAAACAACATGTCATCTACCCATGACGCATCATAATCAAAGTCAAATGTTTTAATATCATAATAATCTGAATCACTTGCGAGCAAGTGTCCTCAAAGAATAAGTTCACTCAGTGCACCAGAGCGGGATGTTACATTTTTTTGCAACATATTCAAGGCAAAGGAAGAATTGGAAATAAAGATGGAAAAGTTGCAACAACAACTTATAGAAACAAGGTGCACTGAACAACTAGAAAAAGAGGAAGTTGAGTTGCAATGTAACCTAGACATTCAAGATAAACTGGAATAAACCTTTTGGCGACATAAATCCAAAGTCAATTGGCTACAAGATGGAGATCGCAACACCAAATTATTCCACAGATCTACTATTCACAGACGGCAGCAAAATCGCATCACATCTATGTTGATCTGTATTCTTGATCAACTTGGTGTTTTCATATAACCACCCATAGGATTTACCTTACCTGTAATTCCTGTTTATTTTCCTTTGTTTTTATTTTCTCTCCTACCAAAAATTTCCAAACACTTTGTCATTTTTTAAACAATGTGGAGCAGGGGTAACAAAAGTCTCAAGTTTGTAGGTCTGCAGGTCTGTCAAACCATAGGTTCACATTCATGCTTCCGACATGTTGTACCTTTCACCTCCATATACTTCTTAATTCACTTTCACTTTTTTATATTTAGTCACTTTTCAAAAATTTCGATGTAGAGCTGCATATCATTCGTTAAAGTCACTTGAGTTTCCAAGTCCGCAGGTCCGCAACTCCGCATTCACCAAAACACACTTCTCCTTTTCATTCTCCAAATTATACATTTTTCACTCTTTCGACACTTAGTTAATTTTCACCAAAGCATATGCAAAATTACATGTTTCTCATTAATCTTTTACTTGAGTTCCTAGGTCCATAAGTCCGCAATTCTCCAAAAAACTTAACCATATTTTCAATTATAATGCGTACCTTCTCACCCTTCCTCATATTCGCATTCACAAGTTCACAGGTCCACAGGTTTGCATGTCCACATTTCTGCATCATACATTTTACACTTCCCATTTCTCATTTTGCACCTTCATACTTAACACTTTCCACTCACCATGATATCACATCACCACTTCCCATCACATTTATTGCCCCCACCATATCAGTTGCCACTTGTGCAAGCATAATATCATTATTAATTTCACAACACATCGATTAAAGCTCGCAATTAATCCAAATCTCATGTAAGACAACAATATTTATGATTGATTGAGTTCTCAAGACAATACGTGGTGAAATTAAATAAAATCAAATATGCCAAGTTGTAAGTATCGGCAATAGCACCACCTTTGTGTCAAAAGCATAAAAGAATGTCAAGTAAGAAAAAGGAGAGTATTGTGGAGATACACTGAACACACTTGGGTGTGAGAATCAAGAGTTTTAATGGTCCAGGGAATACAATTAATACAAATCTCTTTCCCTGGTCGAGAAGAAAATGAACTTAATTTGGACCTCGGGAATAGCATTAGCAGGTTGTGTTTTGGAAGTGGCAGACTAAAGAGATTGTTCAATGGTGTGCAGACAGCTTCATCTTTGAATGGATAATAATTCAATTGCAAGGTCATCAACCCATTTCTCTATCTCCAACATTCTCCAAAATGCTATGACTCACTGCACCTACTATGCAGTTCAAGAATGAAGAGGCTAATATATTTATGAAGTAGCATAAAGGAAGAAATAGGTTTCTAAGCAAATACTTGGAGAACCCAACTAGTAACCCTGGACTTCCAGGATTGAGGTAACTTCATTAAAAACCTCGTATAGATAATTTGCATGGTTGTTCACTTGCATTGTCAGTATGGAATCTACATTGTTTATATCAAGAAATGTCATATATTCCCTGCACTATGATTTGCATAAAAAATCGATTATTGATTGGGGTTATCCTATCTCAAATTAAATTTATTACCAATTGAATAACCTCAAAAAGACTTGAAAGTTTTATATGACTTCTTACCTCATTTTCACCATCGCTTATGGCCATGTGTTTGAAGATTTTCCCAGGGAAAAACATGTTGATTTTAAATAGGAACCAGTTTATGTGTGGTATTCGGTCCTATACAGACATAAAGCTCAATACAACTTTTACTCGGTTCATAACAACTTCATTTCAAAATTCAAAAAGTTGATTTTTGATAATAATACATCAAGATTGTCCTCAGAAGCAATTACCGATCTCTCTGGGAAAGGAGTTTATGAAATGTACGAAGAATTTATTGTGATTATATTATTTGGTAATAAGGAGAATCCTTTCCTTTTACCATTCTATGTATCAGATAAACTCTTGGTCAGATAAATGTGCAAACAGTATAAGACTTGGGCCTACTTTTTCCATGATAAGAGGAAAAAGCAATTCATACCCCTACCATGGAAAATTGGGAAATTTTATTGTTAAGCATATAACCCTTAATGAGTTGGCAGGACACCGTGAACAATTGGGATTGAAGGAAGCTAAATTTGTTGAGGGTCTTGACCCAGAAAATAAATTTACTACACATATGGAATTAGTGGGGTACTCTTCACATTTCACCAAAATTGAATAGTTTCAGGAGGGTGGCAAAGATAGTTTAGATCTCCACAAAATAGTGACCTACTAAGTTTCAAATGATAGAAGAGAAATAAATAACACCAACAAAGGACACAGACAACATGGCATGGAAGTGACAAATCAAAGCCCTAATTCACCAACAACATCCCAAATAATCACTCTATCGAGGACGAAGAACAGAACCAATGGAATGGAGACCAAAAAAACATCAGTTGGAGGGTCATATGATGGTGGAGATAAAGACCAACCAAGGAAAATCTCAAGAAAGCACATATTACATATACTCATATAAAAAGAAAAAGGAATACATCATCATCCATGTTAAGCATATTTGGAGTCGATGAGAGTGTCTGTGCAATGGACATGGATGAGCTCATTGAAGAACCTAGTTTGTATGCACAAAGATTATTGGAAATGAGAGAAAATGTTGATCCTATCATTACCCAGGATCCTGAAATATTTGAAGAAGAATCTGTAACTTTGCACCATGCGGCCTACAATCATTAAAGTAAGAAATTGTTACTAGAAAAAGGTAAATACTAAGAATAAAATGTCATCAAAAAGATGGAAATCCTCAATTGATTTGGATGGAGTAGCACCATATAAGATTGAATTCTTACACGGAGCTACTGGAGATGCCTTGAAGAAATCAATTGATAACATGGAAAAGGAAAACTCAGAATTGAAGAGAAGGATAAAATAATTAGAAGTTTCTTTGGTACCAGGACCATTGTTTATTGAACCTTTGAGTTAAATCCAACATGTACTTGTGTTAGAGGATACCCTAGAAAGAAACACAAAGTACAAAGGATCATCAATCTTATTGCAAGCTATAAGCAAATATGTTGGTGATGCCATGCAGAAGAGAATTTATATAATCCAAGAAATTTGTGAGCTTGCCCAAAACATTGTTAGTTTTTTGTCCAGAATACATAATTTCAAAGAATACTTGCAAAAGGATTTCGAAAATGATGAAGGATTTTTCAAGGAAGTCATAAATGAAACTAATGAAAAGAAATGATAAATGCAATTGATGTCTTAAGAAATAAAAAGAGTGATTTATTCCTCAAACTTGTTGGTCTTACTAAAGAATTAAATGGTCCCAATTTATTGATGGATACCATGATCCTATCAAAATAATCTTTAATGGGACAACTTAATGCATTAAAAGTTGCTTAGTCAAATGAATTTACCAAAACTATAGAATTTTCTAAAGATTAAGTTGAAAAATGGCTAGTTTGGTATATCAACAGGAATGATGAAGTGAATGACAAGTTGCATTAATCGGAGATGGATCTGATGGAATTTTAAAATCAGTTGTTTGAAATTAAAACTAAGCATGAAGTTATCGTAGCACCTTTAAGGGAATTCATCGAGGAGTGGTTGAAAAAGGCATTAATCAGAATTACTAAACCAAAAAATCAAGAAGCAATTGCAGTGGTTATGCCACCTCAACCACAAAATACATATATAAAGGAATCAACTATAAGCAAGTAAAGGTTACGAGTACTTTCCATCACAGTGAGTCAAGCAGCAACCGTGTTCCCATTTTCCTTATTTCTCATCTACAGTCATTTGTCACGTTTCCTTTATTTCCGAGTATTTTGTGAAAACTAGGTTGACCCTTGATTTTTTCCTCTCATCTTCTAGGTATTTTCATTTTATGCTCTGCGGGAGCCAATCCCAGTCCTCTTTGAAGGGAGAACACATACTTTTTCTTTAAAGACATTGAATTTGTATTTAAAGACTTATATTATTTTTTAGACTCTCAGATAACTACTTGGGATACTAGATTATTGTATTCTCAAAGACTTTGATTTGAAGCTTGAGTTTCCAAATATTTTATCCAACATAATATTTTTGGTGTTTAATGGAATGATCATTTAAAGTTCTCTTATCTATGCGGTCCATCTTTCTTGTCTCTTTTTTATTGTGGGTATCTTTTATTGTCTTGATAAATGTTGTGATGAAAATGTCAACCTTTTATTATTCATACTTATTTACTTTATCCACATTGTAAATATTGTATATATTTGTTTTATTTTTTTGAAGGGTATCTGGTCCATATTCTAGATATTGTTTTGAATAAGAATGTTAGCTTTTACAGAATTTGTTTCTTTTCATATTTTGCTATAAGTTTATAATAAAAAGAGGAGTACCATCTCTCTAAAAATGAAAGGGGGTTCATATCCTCATGAGGTTGACCTTAAGACCGTAAAATAGTCTTTTAGATCTACATTTTTGGTGACCATACTCAGGAGAGCAAAAGGTTGGTTTCATAGACCATAATCTATGACTCAACCTGGCCTGAATCAACCAAATTTGCAAATTGGTCTCAAAAATCAATAGAGTGTATTGCACCAGTTATACAACTTGACAATAAGGATAGCAATAACAAGAGAAGAATTAGAAATATTGTGAGAGACTCTTGCTCGTGAATAAGAAAGAGAAATAGTGAGAAGACAAATACAAAGAGTTGAAAATTAAGAAAAGACTGAAAATATACAAAGGATCGATAACAAGAAGTAAGAGTAAACAACTTCAATTTTTTTAAGTTGAAAAAAGTTTTAAGTCTGAGAAAAAAGAAACTCAAGCAATAGGCGATAGAGAGGAAAGAAATGATGTTCTTGAGATAAATAGAGAAGAAAGAAACGATAGAAATAGAATCCCACGAACAAGGGCTAGAAATACCCCATTAAATCTTCACGGAGAATAACATCAATTGCCTACTCTTCCACAAGGAGTCCTACCAAAATTTTCAGGAGATGGAGTAATGGACCCAAAGAGACATATGGACAATTTCTTGGCTATGTGTGAAATACATTTAACAGACCATGATGATGTAATGGTAAGAGTTTTTCTGCAAACATTGATAGGCTCGTCCTATGAATGATACATGTCTCTTCCCTCCTAGTCAATTTCATCATTTGATGATTTGGAAACTATGTTTATGACCATGTATGCACCTCCAATTGCATATCATACATTGCTCGCACAATTTACCCAGATTCATTTGAGAAAAGGAGAGAGAATCAGATATTTCAATTTGCGATTTTTCAAAATCCTAAATAAAATTCCAGAGTTACAAAGACCAAATGAACCAGTTATACTCGGATGTTATAAGAATTCCATGCCAGCCAATGTCAAATATGTTATCATAGTTTCTCAAATAGAAGACTTAGATTGTACTATAACCAAAGAACCATAAATGGCAGAAATTATGATAGAAACAAATGTTGATCTAGAGATTATCCTTGGAAAAGTTCAAAGGCGCATGGATAACCTTACTATAAAAAATCAAGGAGCATCAACTTCAAGAAATGTTGAAAAAAGAGGAATTAGGGGAGGATTTTTCCAAGGTATTGTCCTAAATGTGAGAAATGATATAGCTACTACCCAAAAAACAAAACAAAGACTGGAAATAACTCAAATGAATAAGACTATTTGACAAATGAAAAATGAGCTAACCAGATTAAGAAGAGATGAAAACTGTGTTCCAGTTGATCAAAATCCAAGATTTCCTGCTCAGGAACAAAGGAGAATCCCTAATCAATAACAAAGGGTAATAAATGATGTCAAAAATAAAGAACAAAGGCTAAGAGCACCTTGCATGCCAAATCCAAAAGCTCTTATATTAAACGAAGTTGTTGAGGAAGAAAATTATGAAGATTTTGAAAAATAACCAAACATCATCCAAGATGAAAATTTAAAATCAATGTAGAATGATGAAAGAGAATCATCTTTCTACATATTCAACAAGCAAGAAGAATCTAACATTTTACAAGAAAATATTGTCCAGACAAGAATAAGGGTTAACAAGTTTAAAACAAAAGAAGCTCCAGAAAAAGAAAATACTAAAGCAAATCAAGAAGAGACAACAAAGAAGCAAGTTGTTGCTAACCAGGCTAAGACTTCACAAGAAATGACCTATAATGTGATTGATTATTTATCCAAACTCAGAATTACTTTTCCTTTTATGGAGGTAGTCAATATACCACAACAAAAAGAAAAATTGTTAAGAATACTTGATGATTCAGATACAAGAATGGAAGTTACAGTTATAAATTATAAAAAACAACAAAGTTACTCATCAAATAAACCAAGAGGGAAAGTTCCACCATTCTATATAACCATAGAGAATCATGATGTTGTATTACACAATTGTTTGATTGATAGTGGTGCTACCAATAACATTATGCATTTGTCAGTCATGCAGGCACTTGGGATGGAATATACAAGGCACTATGAGACTGGTGAAAGCATTTATGTTATTGAATCAAGAAAATTCCCAGTCTATGGGGAAATAAAATATTTGTATGCTTGGATAATTGGAGCTCCTCATATAACAACAATATTCATTGTTATATTGGTATATCTCCATCCATCGTATGGAGTTGTTCTTGGTAGATATTGGTGCTCGATGATTGGAGGTTGTATAATGAATGATGGAAGTTGTATTATATTTCCTCACAAAGATGGAACAATGGTAAGAGTTCCCAGAGAAGTCATAAAATCAGTTTCTTTCATAAAAAAAGGAGAATGGGTTGATGAGGAATTATCTTGATGTTGGAATGGGAAATTATGTTGTGTTTTATTTAGAGCAACTCAGCATTCCAAAACAAGAAAAAGAAAACTCTTTTCAAGGCTATTGGAGGATGTCCTTTGATGATGCATGTTCTAAATCTGAAAATGGAGCATGAATGATTTTTAAGAGTCCTAAAAATAGCATTCACCCACATGCAATCAGACTTGAATTTCCATGCACAAATAACGAGGCATAATATGAAGCATTGATTCAAGGTATGATTATTGCCTTTCAAATGAAATTTGAGAACTTAGTGATTAATGGTGATTCGGAGCGGATCATTAATCACATCATAAAGAAATATAAAGTCAAAAAAGAAAAGTTAAAATGCTATGCAAAAAGGGTGTCAGAAATTATGTTTTCTTTCAACTCCTTTAATATATCTTTCATCCCCGGAGAACGGAATCAAAAGGTTGATGCATTAGCAGTATCATCATCCATTTTTAACAAAGAGGATTGTCAAGGACAAGGCACTTATCACATGAACACTATTTTCCGACCATCAATTCCAGATAATCAAGAATATTTACAAGTTTTTGAAAATGATGAACATGTTATAAATTTTCTTACAGATGAGGACCCATAAATGAATTTGATCCAATAGAAAATCAGAATTTACAAGAAGAGGACCATAAACAGAATCATAAACCTTCTCCAACAAAGTATATCAATTTGGAATCCCTCTTTACAAGAGATGACCAAATCAACATGTCAGAACCATTGGAAGAGCCTTTTGTAAAGAAAAGTCCAAGAAACACAAAAGATAAACATCGTTTCCATTTAATCACCCAAGTATATAAATTTGGGTACTAGCTGCACCAAAGAAGAAATTGATAAGTATATCCAGTTTTTTTTTAAATTTTCAAGATGTATTTGCATGGAGTTATGATGATTTGAAAGAATATGACAAATCAATATTCCAACATACTATACCTATAAAAGAAGGAGCCAAACTGTTCAAGCAAAAACTAAGAATAATAAATCCCAAGATAAAACCTCTGGTAAAGATATAAATTGAGAAATTAAAGAAAGTTGGAATAATTTCACCTATTAGATATTCTAAGAGGATTTCAAATCCAGTGGTGGTAAGGAAGAAGACTGGTGAAATCTTCCTAGTATGTGTTGATTTTAGGGATCTTAACCGAGTTAGCATAAAAGACAATTACCCTTTTCCCAATATGTAAATTCCCCTTCAACAAGTTGTAGGATATGTATTAATGTCTATGCTTGATGCATTATCGGGTTACAACCAAGTCTTGGTAGCAGAAGAAGATATACCCAAAATAACATTTGTAACACCATGGGGAAATTATGCTTTTGTCAAAATTCCAATCGGATTAAAAAATGCAGGTGCCACATTCCAGAGAACGATGGACCACACTTTCAAATATTTCATCGGAAAGTTCATGGTTGACTACTAAGATTATTTAACAGTTTATTCAAAGTCAAGAGCGATACATATTGAACATATTAAAAATATTTTTGAAAGATGTATAATGTATGGTGTATAGTTAAATCCAAAAAAATGTTTGTTTGTTGTAACGGAAGGAAAATTGCTAGGACATATTGTAAGTAAATAAGGAGTGTACATTGACCCAGAAAGAATAAAAGCAATAAATGACCTTAATCCACCCACATCAACAAAGGGAGTACAATATTTCTTC
>JASDQU010012765.1:49247-66179 GCA_032191745.1 Picea mariana
TTTACAAAAACAAATTCCTAAGACAGGGAGACATCCTCTGAGTCATTCCTTTACGGAATAGGGACAGCGTAAAAAGATAATAGATGATCATGACAAGCTTTGCTTGGAGATTGAAATCAGTCAACTTCTTTTAAACAACATATTTTTCCAGCACAGATATAAATTTCAGAAATATACCATTGATGTTTGTACAAATTTTTCAGAAGTTATTTCAGCGAAGGTATTTTCTATCGTCTTTGTCTGAATAGCTCAGTGTAAAGGTATGTGTATTTTTCAAAAACACAAACTGATAAATTCAAATCAAAATCAACAACAAAAAGCAAACGAAAACACAAACAAAAATCAAGATATGTACATAAAATACAAGGGTAGTTATCAAGCAAAGTATCTTTTCAAGGCTTGGCCATTCACCGGATAGGTGTCAAGATTCCCTTCAAGATTCTGCAATTGAAATGAACTAGGACCCAACTTTTCAGCAATTAAAAACGGTCCAAGCCATAAGTTTTGAAATTTTGTGTGTTCTCCCTTTCCCTCATGCGGTTTGTCCCACTTCAAGACGAGATCGCCTACTTCAAAATTCCTATCAGAAGCAGAGTTAGAATCGAACCAGATTTTAACCAATTGTTGATGTTGATCTAACTTACGTTTAGCTTGGGCTCTTACTTCTTCTAGCTTCATCAAAGCGTTAGTTCGGTTTTCTAAAGGGGGACAATCTTCTTCTTGAACTTTCTGTGACAACTGAAGCAAAGGAAGAAGAATGTGAGGTGGCAGAATTGCTTCTCTGCCATAAACGAGAAAAAAAGGGGAGTTACCTATAGCAGTTTTTGGCGTTACCCTATCAGCCCACAGCGCGTTCAGCAGTGCATTGTGCCAATTTTTGTGATTTTCCACCACGGTTCTCTTGATAATTTTAATCAAGTTCTTGTTTGTTGACTCTGCCAATCTATTGCCCTGGGGGTAGTAACTAGCAGAATACTTCAGCTTAATTCCTTTCTCCAAAGTGAACTCGCTCATCTCAAGAGAAGAAAAGTATGAAGCGTTGTCAAAGACTAGACAGTCAAATATACCAAAACAAATGATAATATTCGAATTTAGAAAGGCAATTACCTGACTGGTATTGACATTTCTTAACGTAGCAGCTTCAGACCATCGAGTAAAGTAATATGTGGTTGTCACAATATACTTGTGCTATTGCGAGGATGGAGGGTTAATTATACCTATGATATCAAGGCCCCATTGCTGGAAAGGAGAATGAACTAAAACGGGTTGCATAGGAAAGGCTGGTTTTTGCAACCGCCCTGATGCTTTCTGACAGATGATAAATTTACGACACAAGGCATGGGCATCTCTAAAAAGCGTGGGCCAGTAGTAACCGGCTCTTAAAACCTTATGAGCGATGGTGTCACCACCAAAATGACCTCCAGCTTCTCCAGCATGCAACTCTAGCAAGACTTTTTCTGCTTCGTCCTTCTCAAGACAACGCATCAGTACGCCGTCAAAATTCTGACGAAACAGTACACCATTAACCAAATGAAAGGAGGCAGACTTTAACCTCAACGCTCTTCTCTTAGGGGGGTCTAAGTGACTAGGTGCTGACCCATGTTCAAGACAGAATCTAATATCGCCGTACCAGGGACTAACAAGGTTTTGTGCGCAACAGATTAGGCTTTGATCACTTTGTCCTAGGTTTAACGTATCACTATCTTCTTTCTGTCCTATTTCTGAATCAACCACCAACTTAAATAACCCTTGGCCTCTCACAATCTGAGCTGGGGTGATTTCTAAGTCATATTCCTGTAAGGAGGTGACCCAGTTAGCTCTCTTTTCTCCTAACTCCTTCTGCACTAACAAGTTCCTTACGGCAGGGTAGGGGACAATGAATTTTGTCCTTGACTTCAAAAGATAGGACCGGAAGTGCTTAACTGCTTTGAACATAGCGTAGGCTTGCCTATTCACCACTGGATAGTTAAGTTTGGCACCTTTGAAAGCAGAGCTCATAAAGGCGATGGGTACTTCATGGTTCTCGGCATTCTTCTGATTTAGGACGGCGGCATAGGAACGGTCAGAAGAAAAAGTATAGAGTGTAAAATCTTGAGAGAAGTCAGGGCTCATGAGAGACGGAGCGTCTATTATGGCCTTCTTTATTGCATTGAAAGCTTGATTTTCTGTGGGTCCCTAGTGATATTGGGTGTCTTTCTTAATCAAATTCTGTAAAGGCCTGACCATCTCGGAGAAACTGGGGACGAATCTTCTCATGAAGTTAATCTGGCCTAAGAAAGACTGCATGGATTTTTTGGATGTAGGAGGGGGGAGTTTAGCGATGACTTGAGTCCTTTCGGGGTCAATAATCATCCCTTCACTAGACACAATGAATCCTAGGAGTTTACCCTGTTCTACTGCAAGGATGGATTTTTTGGGGTTTAAGGAGATGTCGTATTTACGACATCGTAGCAGAACGGCTCGTAAGTGAGCTAGATGATCTTCTTTGTTTTTAGAATAAATAGTCACATCATCTAAGTAAACTACAACAGAATGATTGATTAAGCCTCAGAAAGCAATGTCCAATGCTCTCTGAAAGGTGGCACCAGCATTAATCAATCCAAAGGGCATTTTGCGATAAGCATAAGTGCCCCACGGGGTACATAAGGTAGTTTTGAGTTGATCTGGTGGATACATCAGGACTTGGTTGTATCCAAAGAAACCATCTAACAGGGATAGCCTCTCGGAACCAAACACCTGTTGAAGGATCTGTTCCATGGGTGGGACAGGATAGTTGTCTTTGTCAGACGCTCTATTGAGGTTTCGGAAATCGACGCAGAGTCGGATTTCCCCGTTTTTCTTCCGAACTGGGACAAGGTTGGACACCCATTCAGTGTGCCTAACAGGAAAAATTATTTTAGCATTAAGGAGCTTATTCAATTCTTTTTGAATGGTCGGTTCTAGTTTAGGGTGCATTTTCCTCAGTTTCTGTTGGAAGGGTAAGGCTTGGGGCTTCATCGGGATGACATGCTGTATGATATTAGGGTCGAAAGTTTTAAGATCATCATATGTCCATGCAAAGACATCCTTAAATTATTTAAATAATTTAACAAATGTAGCTTTTTCTTGTCGAGAGCATCCCAAGCCTAGGTTAATGCATTGAGGATTTTAATTAGTTCCTAAGTTCACTTTTTCATAAGACATCGAGGAACTATTGGTTTTACAGTTGACCGTCTTTTTAAATTTATCTTCAAAATAATAAAACTTCTCTAATCTAACTATAGATTTGGGTATGGAATTTACCATGTCCGACAGAGCTTCAGGAGATTTCGGATCAGGTATTACCGTAAAATCATGCAAATTGTCGTCGTTGATAATCTGTTGATCATTGTCAAATACTCTCCAGTTCATGATATTGTCAAGAAAAGATGGCCAAAACAACAGCTCAATGGAGAATGTGTCTGGAGACAAGCCTTCTGCAGGAGGAAGTTTAGAAGCTACATTAGCTAATAGATCTGCTTCAGCATTATTTAATCTAGGAATGGAATTTATATTGAAAGCAGAAAATTTATTCATTAAACTCCATACCTCAGACTGGTAGCTCTTGAGATGCAGAGAGAGACAGTGGATAGATCATCTTAACTGTCTAACCACTATTTCAGAGTCGCCAAATACAACCAGGTTTTGAATGTTCATATCTAGAGATTTTCTGAGACCTTGCAGTAAAGCCTCATATTCTGCAGTATTATTAGTACATTCAAATTCTAGTCTACATGCAATTAATGTCTTGTTACCTGCCAGATCGATAATAATGCAGCCTGCACCAACTCCTTCTTTAGACTTAGACCCATCGAAATATAGAGACCAAATTTGATTTCCATCGGGCACATGGGACCGTTGCATAGAAGCTGTTGGTTGCATACATGCTACAATCTCGGACTGTTGTTCTGGATTGATGATAGGTGAAGCCTCAGCCATGAAATTGCCGAAGAAGGTGTCCATCCCTTGGACCTCGGGTGAATCAGCAGAAGGTGTATATGGTTCGTTAGGATCGTTCAAATCTGTGACTGTGAACTTAAGGTAACGTTCACGATTTACCCTGATCTTGTTAGGCTTACCATTCTCTGGAAGCCATAAGTGAGACTAGTCTGTGGCGAAGTAACCATGTAGCTGCTCCGACCAATCCTTGCTTAAAAATAGACCATACACTTCTGGAATATCCACAGTGATTATATCAATAATCTGATGAACCTTGGGGTTAGACAATAATCTAATAAGTACATTTTTTAGTTCACCTATAACCTTAACATTGGTTCGATCAAGTTGTATGATTTTTAAAGTAGATGGTTCCACTTCAACGTTAATCTTCTGGCAGACAAACCAAGGCATCACATTGGATGATGCCCCTGAGTCCACCATACAATTATGCACGTTTCTGTTGAAAATTTCAAAAGTTAACAAGAAAGGAGGTACATTTTTGCGAGTACTAAGAGTAGTAGCTTTTGGCTTTTTACTCGCAGTTTCTAAAGCTACTTTATCTACATTATTCACATTATTTACATTACTTACAGGAAGGCTTCCTTTATCTTGAGGATCATGATTATTTTTAGTGGAAGTCTTTTGAGGGACTTTGTTTTTCACAACCTTGTTACCACTTGAATTACCATTCTTGCCATTCTATGAAATATTTTGCAACATTTTTTGAAGCAAAAATGGAAACTTCAATAACTCATAATTAGAAATGTTAGCCCTTAACTTTTTAAGATCTTCAACAACATCATAATCTAAGTTGGGGTTCACATTACTCTGTTTAGTTTCTGCTGATTTAGATTTCTTTGAAGGCGAAGTTGTAGTGTTCTCGGAAGAAGGTTTGTTTGTTGTCTTACTCCTGGTATTATAAGGATGAACTGTCTTGAAGTTAGCTTGAAAGATGCTATCCGAGAAGTGTCCAAAAATGTTTGGAGAAGACTCTTCTTCTTGAACTGTTTCTTGTTCAACTACCTCCTAAGGGATCTCAGGGGGCATCAAGTTATCTTGAGCTTCTAGAATTGTTTGAAGGGCACATTGCAAGCTTTCTAGATTTAGGCCTTCGGTGGTTGGATTAGGTCGGTTGGTAGGAAAAGGATTTCGGAAAGGGGGTTTGTAGGGTCTTTTACTCAAGGAAGCTTCTTCGGTTGACCTTTTTAAGTCTATAACTTGATCTGATAATTTTTGAACAACTTTAGTTAAGTTTTCTAAATTAGAGTTTTCAGGTTGTGTTTTAGTCGGAGTGGGTCTGGGGAGAATTTCGATCTTCTTTTTGGAAGAAGAACTAGTCTCAGTTTTGTTGCTAGAAGAGTCTTTAAGACTAAGTATGTCCTTTTCGATCTGACTGGCCTCTTCGAAGGCCTCTAACAACGTGGCTTTCTTAGATCGTTTAACCCAAATAGCTATACTTTGATGCAAAGCTTTAGTGTAGTAAGCTATTATAAGACTCTCGGCAGGCATGGAATCCGCAGGGATTCGGTTTTTAAGTGTTAAGAATCTTTGATTAAAGTCTTTAAATTTTTCTTTTGGGTTCATTCTTAAGCTAGAAAGGTCCATGACTAGGACTTCCGGAGGTTTATCGTCTCCGAATTTTTCCAAAAAGCATGACTCAAACTTTTCCCAAGACACGATGGTATGGGGTTGTTGGGAAAAGTACCATGTGGATGCATTACCCTCAAAAGTATAAGGGAACAACCTACAGACAACGTCTTCATGTTCAACATTGAGGAGTCTTATGGCTAACATAAACATCTTAATGTGATCTTCAGCGATCTGTTTTGAGTCAGGATCAAACTTGGGAAGCCATTTCTCCTGGTGTTTAGGTAAAGGATGTTGAGCTCCAGGTATAGCTACAACATCCTGATCAAGCCAAGGTCTAGCAGGGTTGTTCTGATTTTCCATTAGGGTAGTGGGTGTGGAAGGCTGAGAAGGGGAATTGCCTTTGTCAGAGGAATCTCCTCCCGAAGAGGAAGGAGATGATGTAGGTGGTGAAGGAGGTATCCCAGATCCTCCTGCAGCAGGATTTAAGATTGGATCTGTAGGATTCATAGTGACGTTAGTGTCTCCTAATTGTTCTCTGATATCGGAGAAGTCCAAAGGTTGACCCCACAGACGGTTTGGTTGCCTAAGACGAGCTAAGGCACTATGTGTTTTTATAAGAGATTGATGGACAATCTCTTGTATGTCATCACCTGTAGGATTAGGGGTTGCTAGCTCAACTGTAATCTGTGGATCGTCGGTTGAAGTAGTTGTTGTTTGAGGGGGAATATTATCGTTTGAATGGATTCTAGTCACTATAGGTGATCGATTAGGGGGGGGAGGAGTCTTGCAACCATATCGTGCCATTAATTAAGTTCAGGCCCTCCTTCTAGCGCCATTTGTTGACGGGAGAAATCGACCGTCCGTCAACTGAGAGAGTGGAACCGGTCCGGGGTTGTCTAATAACCCAAGCTGTTTGGAATGAACCACCCTGACGGGTTTAGCAGCTCCATTAGCCAATCTAAGGTCCTAAGAAAATAAAAGAAAAACTATTCTAAACTAACTAAACTAACAAAAACAAAATGAAACAAACTAATAAACTAATCTAACTAAAACTAACTATTAAACAAACTACTACTATTACTATACTAACTCTAACTAATTTACTATCTAACTACTAATTGAAATATGACTTATTCACAAAATATACAATATCTACAATTTACAGATTTAAATAAAACCTGAAAAAATTAATTTATGTTTTGCCCTTAGACAGAAAAAGATATTTTTAATTTTTGTAATCTTATGAACAAGAAATAAAACAGAAAACTAACTTAACTAAAACACTAATTTGAACTACAAATATAACTAACTAAAATACTAAAAATTAACAAAAATAATCACGAACTTACCTGGAGAAATGCTCCAGATTTGTCCTGTGTATGATGATGTTCTAAGCTGATTGGAGGGAGGAAACCCGCACTGAATAATCCAGAAGCTGGTCGTAAACGATAGCTGCAATGCTCTTTAAGTTTATTTACAGGACAAACAAGACAAAAATCACAACAATCATATGATTTATAAATCTCCACAATTAGGTAAACCTGTATGCAAAGGTTTATACAAAATAATTCAATTGATGAAGAACATAAATCTGTCATTCATAAACTGAATCAAGTAATTGTTGTATTTTTAAGTAATGGAAGAAATCAGATATGGATGAAACATTAATTAATACATATCATTTTGCAAAATACTATGATAGCTAAAGTAGTCACTAATCTAATGCAAATTGATAAACATAAACATGAAACAAAAGATTGATATTATGAAAGCGAAAGTTGTAGCAGAACATCAAATTCTATCTCAGTCTGTATTAGATATCCATAATCCTGGTTCTCCCACAAGCAAGGATGATCCTTATTACAAAACTAATAAGTATTTACAAGTTTTCCACAGGGTAAAACCTCCCTGTGGAAGTTATCAAAACTGTTTACATAAATCTGGGAAGATATCCCAAGTTTAACTAAACTAAGAAACTAAAATAAAACTAAAACATCCAAATATCCCTTAGACTGCCCATCAAGTCCCATGCAATTCGAATTCACCTGAAAAGGGTCAAAAATAGACAAGTTAGCAGGATCTTTTATTAATAAAATAATAAAAATCTAATTCTATAGACTAGCTACATAATCATCTGATTCTGTAGCTGGTCTAAATAAGGCATAGAATCAACATTAAAATCAATTTAAACATCTTTTAAAGATTTCAATTTAATTGGCATCCAATAGCCATTTGAAAACGAATCATTTAATTTAAGTTTGTTATGCTATTCGAAATCAAATAGGATCCAAATCAATTGAATGACTACATAGATAGGCATACTCTGTTTTGTTTGTTACCACAAAGTCGGGTGACAAAATTATGTGGAACAACAATGCATTCGTTTCATAACAAATCGAAATCAACATAATCAAAACAAATTGCTAGCAACTGTTACTCTACCTTGTCAATAGGAAGTATGAATTCGACAAGATTATTTTCAAATCATTATAACTGTGTCGACATAGCACACGATTCATGCCACGAATAGATCAATTCAAGCTGGCGTGAAAATCAATTCAAATAAAATCGTAACAGGATCGATTGATTAGCAACAGAATTCGTAATTTGTTATTGCAAATTGGGCAAACATGATTGATTGACTTTGATCAAAATCGTTCATTTGACAATGAATTATAATCGGGTTTGGCAAAAAAAATAACGAACGTTGATCAATTTGTCTTTTACAAATCAAAATCAAATAGAGCATTCATTTATGATACAAATCTAACTCATGGAAATGATCGAACTAACAAAAATCCAATCAAACGAATCGATCGGCTGGGGTTTAGCATAGGTATCATGAATCAAATCCATTCCATGATTCAGGCGCACTTGCACAGGCTTAAATGAGAACCTTGTTTTTACAAAAACAAAGTCGTTCTTTCCATATTAAATTAAACAGAGTGGTATTCCTGATTTGGAAAATTATGTGACACAACATATCGTAACAACCAAACTCATTGAAATCGTTTACCAATCAGAGCATCCGAACCATAACGAAATCAAATCCAATCATGATCGTATTCTAATTTGAGCATGAAAAACTTACTGTTCAGAGTAGATACCAAACTAATTCAATTGAAAGCAAAACATCCATTTCATTAACTCAATCAGACACACAATCAAATCAAATCAAAACAAAAACCATTCGAATCTAATAAAAATCTAACAAAGGCTAAACTGGGAATGATTAACTCATGAATCTAAAACGAAATTCCATTTAATTTTAGCAAGTCGAAATGTACACAGGATGAATTTCGTTATAACAGATCCATTTCGAAATATAACAAAGCTATTCAAGAACCAAATTTGACCCATTATATTAATACTGTTTATTCACAAAACTAAAACGATATCAAAATCATACCTGTACAGTGACAAAACGGCTTGATCATGCCAATTTGGAGTTGATAATGGCTATGGACGATTCAACATTCTTGAAAAGGATGGAGCCTGTTGTCTTCTGCTTCTTATCAACTGCTTGGAGCTTGTCTCTTTGATTGGTCAATACTGCAATTTGATCTTCCAACGATTGAATTTTCGATTGGAGTAAGGGAACATCAATGTAGTATCATTCCAACCATAAATCGCATTGTTCACAGGATGGCTGTGTGGGTTTTGAAAGAGCAGGCGAGGGTTTGGACATATGGTTGAGGGTTTCATTAGGAAACTTAATACCAGGGTAGCCAGGCTTATCCCTTAGGAAAGGGGGAAGATTCTTCACGAAATCATAAGGTGGTTCAGGGCATAAACCCTGCGAGTAAGGATACTCATCGACTAAAAAACGTTTTATGTCGGAGTCAGAATCCTTAGTACGATAGGCTTTGACTCAGCGGAGGGTTTAGGTTTGTTCCTAGTCATGCTTGAAATGAGCCTAGCGTTCTTTTTACCCTTAGCATTAGCGGTAGGGTTTTCCTTAGGTTTTCTGCTTATAAGATTTTTAGTAGCCTCAGCCTTCTCAGTTCCGATGTCTGGTAAGTCAATAGGAGTGTTGGCAGAGGGCTTAGGGGCAGGCAATAGGATATGAAAGGGCATGGGTGGTTCGGCCTTGGTTTCAATTACCACAGGCTTGTCAACCTGTATAGGGTTCGGGTCCTCGAAACCATTCCGAGCAACAAAAGCTCTCCAACTATCACCATGTAAACTCAAGTGATAAACAACAATAAGTTTAATAAGCCCATGGTGGAACAGGATGCTGTCAGTCTTCTGCCTTTTAAACCTTTTCGACATTTTATATAAGCTGTGCTGAAAGTAGAGAGGCATGTTTACCGGGCACCCTATAAAATTCATTAGCAATCGCAGGTGGTAGAGAAACACAAGTCTGTATCGACCTTCATAGGTCACGAACTGTTTGACTACCATCAAAGTATCATGCCATCATGTTTTGAGCATAGATATGGGCATACCTCTGTCACAAGAAGTGACTTTGCGCGAGAAAAACAAAAACGGCCATGGAACCTCTTCTACCTTACAATTTTTGAACCAACGTTGTCCTGTGGCAGGTAGCCCTGTAGCAGAACTGATAAATCCCTCATCGATTTCTAACTGTATATCACCCACCTTGGCTCTACAACCATCGAAAGTTAAAGCGAATTGTTGTGCCACGCATATGTTAAAACCCTCAAATCTCTGCATGAAGGTGAGCCAATCGTTAGCTTCCAGGTCTTTGCGGGCATTGTCAAACATTAACAAGGCTTGGTTGCCATTTGGCTCGATCCGCATGACTGGTGCCATGGAGCCGAGCACATGGTAAGCCGAGGGTTTGTATCATAACACATAGAGGAGCAGAGCTACCCGAGCTAACAGAAGTGAACGGGGATCAGGGACAGGCATAAATGCCATTGTGCGAAGGTGGTGGAGTCTGCCATGCATAATATTTATTGCCAAAGTACAACCGACGACTATCATAGCTGTTCAACCCACTATAGCATAGTTCAAAAAATCATGTTGCTTGGCTAACCAATGAAACAACGCTAAATGTATAAACAACGTGTGCAATGAAAACATTATGCCATAGTGTTTAAATCATCAAATACTCAATTTGAAACCAAAACCAAATAATTAACCATGCGCCAATGTTTCACTCATATTAATCGTTTAACCAATGTGCCAATGGGTATTCATATAACCGACAAGCCAATAGTTATGAAAACATTAACATAAGGATTATATCAAAAGACATATATAAAAAAAAAAAAAATTAATCATAACCCCTATGCATTTTCATGAAATCAATGGTCAGGTAGGTCGAATAAAATGCAAGTCCAAATGCTAATGCCTTACAAATTCAATAAAACCAAATTACACAATCAATCGAAGTATGAGTACCGATCGAAGGATCTTGCCATTTATATAATGATAAATATAAGGTAAGCGCAATAGGCATATCGACAAAAGAGATATTGGCAGTTCAAATAAGGACTTCAATGTGACTTTGAAAGGTGAAGTTTTCAGGCTTACAGTCGTGAAAACAAAGCGAAGGAAAATGTGCAAATGCCGCAAAAATAAAAATGTCGTTTATTAGAAGATTGCGAGGAAAAATTGATGTTTGCAAAACATGGGTGTAGGCAGGTTATAAGACACTAGAAAAAATGAATTGGCTGCCAACAAACACTAAGTTGAACAGACGGCTCAGACTCCTAAGACTTAAGATGAAAGAGACTCAGACTCCAACTCCCAAGCACTCAGGGTTAGAAACCCTAACAAAATTGGCTACTTCCTTAGAGAAGGAAACATAACCTCCTACACAGCAGGTTGAGGTTTCCATCCCTATACAAGGAGGAGCAACATCACCAAAGAGACCTTGAACAGTCATCGAAGCAACAAGGTATTTCAATTTTGCAATTTTGAAATTTTGGTGAAAGCTAAGCTTTCAACGGTTTAGGCGAATAGGATGACTGTTCATTAACCACCGAAAGAAAAGATTTCGGTGGTTATTACACCCAAATTCTAGCTGTGTTAACCACCAAAACCTATCATTTGTCAGAGAAAGAGTATTTTTTCCCAGATAGAAGTTTTACTCAGCCAAATCTCTTGAAAACTCTTTATAAAGATAGATATTGAATTGTAATGTCCAATCTAAGATTCACTTTTGATGCAAAGGAGTTAGAGGAGGTGTTCAAGTTGATTTGGCACCTATTTTTGGGGGGCAATGAATCAACGTTTTATCTATATTTGGAAAATTTGAATGTATCATCCTCAAGAGATATCAAACTGCCTTGCAAGGCTTATCTACACAACACAGAGGTTCTACATGATCTGAAGACCATAGAATGAGGAATTGACCTCATTTTGAGGATCTCTTCCTCTCTTTTTGTAAAATTGTTTTGACTTTCTATCTTTAGCATATCTGATCCATTCTTCTAGGATCTGAACTTTTATTGTAAAGCTATAAAGATGAAGATATGAGATGAACTAGAGGTTCAATCTTGGATACTTTTTGCTACTGTACTAGACTCTTATCTTGATAATAGAATCACAGTCTTGTTTAGCTTTCAATGTCAGATTTGTTCATGTACTTCATTATTCTATGCTTTACTTTAGTTTATCTCAGCTTCTAAGAATTGTTATCTTCTTATTAAGCTCATGAACTTGAATTAAAGGACTTATTGCTATCTTGTATGACCCTGCACATTGTTGTATTTGGTTATCTAGACTAGTATTCTTCATAACCTGTTCCAATTACTTTATCTGATTATTGATTTCTAAAAGCACCGTCTTATTCGAATTCATGATAAGATCTCATTTTCATTAGCTATTGAGTTATCCCATTGTTCCAAGCATACCAAATTTACTATATTCTTGAGTTACCAAGCATCTTTGGCCTACAACCCCAAAGAGTTTCTTGGAGTGATAATAGGATGGATGAAATTTTTTGTATGAACCCACAATGTTAAATAAGGGACGAGAGATAAGGAGAGGTGAGGAAAAAATGGAAATAAAAATATGTGTTAATAATATAAGAGAGGAGAGGGAGTTATGAGAGGAATGGAGAATTTCAAAAATAATCTAAGTATAGAAGAGAGGAGTGAGAAAAGAGTGGAGATGTGGAATAGTGGGTGGAAGAGTGGAAATAAGATCAAGTATGGTAATTAAGTGAAGTTCCAAGACAATAAATGGTTCCAAAAAATGGTGTGGTTCCATGAGAACGATCATGGTTCCAAGAATTCTTAGTTCCAAGAAAAATTAGCTTTGTCGCATGTTGAGGAAGTGATGTTTAGGCATTTAGATGTAAACCTGGATATATTGAGCATGTGAACTCAAATTTTGAATCCACAGAATGTGTGATGAAGCTATGACTACGGGCTACACCATGAACTTATAATCGTTCCAATTTTTTTTCTTTTGATATCAATTCTATTATTATTCTAGGAGAAGGAAAATAGAGGCGACCAAATTTTTTATCAACAACTAGATCCAAATGCGGGACAGTGACCCCTTGTGGGTTGTTAGGAACAGAATAATCTGAAGACCAAATACATTCTCCATTGGGCGATGGATTCATCTTCACAATGAATTCTTGTAATTCCTCTTCCATGGAGTTAACTTCAAATATCACCTCCACTTAGCAACCGCTTTGTTATGTAAAACTTGGACTAAAACAATAAACTTATGTACACAAAATATCTACCTACCCTATCCTACTTGAAGGAAAGGAACAATGTTAGGTGTAGGTAGATTTCCAATGGAGCCATTCAAGCATCCATTTAATATTTGGAATGAAATCCATAATTAGTGAACATATTAGAGCTTGTAGCAAAGAGTCTGGGGCATCCTCTAAGTGTACTGAAAAAAACTAAACCTGATGTGTTGAGATTATGATGGAATTGCTTGGCCAACAATGCTTTGAAACCATGATTCAATATAGTCAATTCTTGGTTGCTTAATAATGTTTCTATCTTTGATTAGATAAGGAATTTCCAATTTTAACATACTTTCATCTTTCTCCTTATCACTAACTACATGCAATATTTTAGATTCACTGGTAATGTCTTGAAAACATTCTTCCATTACGCAATGGAAATACTTCTCATCATTGTTCTCAAGATTCATTTCTTCCACCAATTGTTCTTGTTGTCGATTCTCTTGTGACTTTTCATCATTTGTTGCAAGGATGAAATCTTTTTGTGCATTGGGTGGAGGCTCCTCAATTTCATTTTCAACCTTGTTGCTTGAAAGATCTTCATATGGAGTATATGAGAGGATAAAATATTTATTATCTTGCATCCATATGGGAAAAGTTGGGTGGGAAGCAACATCAAAATCATCAACATAAACATATGGAATGAAATTTTTAACAAATAAAGTTTCCAACATATCCCAACTGGCATTGATCTTAGGCAGAAATGAATGGTACCATTCAAGAGAATCCCCAAGAAGAGTCTGTAAAAATAATCAACATGTAACAGTTTCTTTAGTGAGATTGAAAACATCACATATGCTTTTGAATATAAACAAATGTTGCTTTGAATCCTCTCAAGTATTCCTAAACAATGTGGAAAATTTTTCAATAGGAATACCAGGCATCTTAAAATCTATTTTTGGTAGATTTAAAGGGGTTCTATGAAATCACCTCCTTCTTTGGACAATTATATGTTTTGTTGAGTTTTGTAAATCCATTGATGGGATTTGTGAATAAGGAAAATGAGCATCATGAATTGAATGAGGTTATTTGGTGGAGCCGCCATGAGGATTTTTATTGAGATTATTGAATCTTTCCAATGGAATTTTTATGGATTTTAAGAGTTCTTTTAATGGAATCATGAGAGAGTTCATCCTCCTAGATATTTTGTGCTTCTTGGCCCATTTTGAGGTTATTCAAACATCTCTGAATAATCTTTTCACTAACCCCATGCATTTATAACAAGTATTCTTGAACCTTATTTTCAAAATTTTGAATCATGGAGACTTTGGTCCTTCAATTAGATATGAAGCAAAGCCTCATATATCTTGAAAACAAACCATTCCCCAGTATGGTCACAAAAATTGTTGAATTTCTAGATCTGTTAAGGTCCAAACAATAACCTCATGAGGATATGAATCCCCCTACATTTTTATAGAGGTAGTACTCCTCTTTGGCTAAAAGATATATCTTGAATATCTTGGATTATGGAGAATGCTAGACAGAAAAACCCAGATCTTTACTTCTTTGATTTGTGTATGGAATGATTCTTGATAACCAGATCTGATCTTTATGTACAAAGAATAACTTCTTCTCAATAAAAATATTAAAGGAAGATTTCAACATCATAATAAATGTATACAAAACATCATTTAACAAGTAGAGGATACATCCATATCTTCTCACAACAACAACAAAAGGATGAAGTAATTTTGATCATCTCAAAGAACTTTAAATGATTTATGCATTCATTACTTGAAAGAATTTGATGGGAATACTTTAAAAATATCATACTTGGAGATCCCAAGATCTGATAAATCATTAAAGTAAAACCCCAAATTAGTCCTTTGTAGAGTTTTATTCATAAAATATATTCATCAATACATAAAAGCTATGCAAATCAATTGACTAGTGACTCATAAACAAAGCTTGTCAAACAAGGACTAAATTCCCATGAAATCCAATAGACAATCTTGGCTTACATTTGGCAGTCATGTACATGGCTATAAATACTCCATGAACATATAAGAAAATTGTAACACCATTGTTTCCCCCAGCTTGTAATTAATCGTTAATTGTGATCACCATGCTATGGCATGGGAACAATGTAAATTTATTATTGTTTATATTGTCAATAAATAACTATGGGGGTGAAGCCTTGAAGTATTGGCCATGATATCACCAGAGTAAAGAGTGAGGAAACTATAGAGAGGTTTCACTATGTCAAAATGAACCCAAATTATATTTGTTGAAATAATAAGCCTCATCCCGATTCCAAGGAAAAATCAGTTAATGAGAAAATGATCGGTGGTGAAACAATCAACTACCCCAATGAATGGAAGCATGAAGGGTCTAGATGAAGGGATAGAAAATTGTCAGCACAAAGTACCACAGAGGGAGGTTTTTCCTATAGGCCCAGACTGACTCGAGTTTCTTTTGACAGAAGGAACATAATAGGTCCAGAACCTTCCTGGGCAGGAAAAAGGCATGCAAGAATACACATGAAGGCAGACAAGAAGGATACACACCAGGAAGGGGGCATGTGACCCGAATATGCAGAGAGGAGGAAGAGTGTGTGAGGCTCTCCAACCAAGAATAATAACTAGAAGATTAAGCTTCTCTCATTACTGGAGAGAACCCAGAAAACATGACCTGAGAAAAAGGTCGCGAGCTTGATGCCGAGGGAGCATCTGATAAACCTCACAGAGGCTGTGATAGAGAAAGAATCTTTGAGAAACCACAAAATTTCCCTAGTAATATCATGGCTTGGCATGGAGGTGGCTAGCAGGGATGATTTTAAGGATGGAAATTTATTTTAAAATGTAGAAACCTTGGCAAATCTTACTAATCCTTCATATGCCAACTATAAATGATTGAAGATATTTTTGTAAAAATATTCAAATTTATAAGAATTTTATATAGTTTTTATAAAATTTTGGCGATTTTTAAGGTAAAATAATTTTATCCTATAGAATTTGGGCAAATCATTTTTAAAATAGCGAATCTCAATTTTGGAAAAACCATGGAAAATTAGCCCATGAGCGAAATTTAGCCCCTAAAATCATCCCTGGTGGCTAGAGTGCTAAGAATGAATGCCTCTGAGCCTACAATTGGGTGGAGAGGTGAACACCCACAATCAATTGGTCGTTGATCGACTGTAATAGATAATTATTTCATTTGCCTCATGCACTTGGATTGAAATGTATGATTTGAATGTCTGTAATTGTGATTAATTGTGCCTCGCATGAAATTAATGGTTATAATTCTTACTGCTCTTCTATAATCTGTTGCATTTGAATGGGTGTAAGGTGAAAAGTTTGGCCTCTGGGCTAGTTTGAAAATACCTCTCCCTGTCTTAGAACTTAAGCTCTGTAAATTGAAGGGAAATCCCTTCAAACCAGTTGTCCAAGAGACCACGGGCTCATGTCCACGGCCTTAACCAAATCTTGGATAAGATTTAAAGAGTGTAGCATATGGAGCTTGACAAAGCTCCATAGGACCATGCCTATGGAAACCTTTGCTACACTAAAAAAAAGCTAAGTGTTCGGGACTCCAGAAGTCTGGAGCTCTGGGGTAAATGAACACTGCGACATCCAAATGAACTGAGGCAACCTTCTGGTTTAGTTACCAGCGAGGTTGACTGACATCTAGTGGTTTCCCTAACTGTGACTGTGGGATATGTCCCACTGTTAAACCATGACTCACTTATCGGTCATGAAGTA